>PVLD010008099.1:0-86514 GCA_004027595.1 Dinomys branickii | reverse complement strand
CGGGAATGCGAGTTCCCGTTTGGCGGGCACGTTGAGGAAAATGTCACTGCGAAGGGAGGCACCCATGTGGACTCTCAGCTGTGTCGTGTCTTTCCCGCTGTCTGTGGAGCTGGGACGCAGTGGGATGAAGCTGCTGTAGGGGGGCCAGAGCCTCACTTTCCCCTGTGATTGAGGGAAATCTCAAAGAATTACACTATCCCTTGAATGGCTCCTCCTACCCTCAACTGTCCCTGCTGAGAGAAGGGCAGGGTCCCGTTCCCTTCTGTCCTCCTCTTGGCTCCGACTGCGGGGCCATCAGGGAGGTGCAGCAGGTGTGTGTTTGCAGCGTCGCCCACCAGCTCCTGGTGTACAGCCTGAGGTTGGGGCTGTTGCTCTGCCCAGGGACTCGATGTGGGGGTGGGAGCAGGTGGCACTCCACCCACACACGGGGTTCAGTGTTACACGGTGGCCTCATCCTCCTGCCTCGCCCTGGCTGGTGGTGATCACTGCGCTGGTGTGTGTCTGTGACTAAAGGTCTGGTGGGGGTAGCCAGACCTGAAGTGTGTCCGCGCCGCTCCACCCTGTCCTGTGTCCCACTTCTTTCCCCCTTCTCCCTCCAGGGGTGCTTTCTCTGTGGTCCGCAGGTGTGTGAAGAAAACCTCTACGCAGGAATATGCAGCAAAAATCATCAATACTAAGAAGTTGTCTGCCCGAGGTGAGTGCTTCCCATCTTGTCTCTCTGGGGAGCTTTCAGAGGGCTGTGACGTCGGTCTGCAGATGGCCCAGGAGTTGGGATGTGTGTGTTTTAGCACTTGGAGATAAGTGGGGATTTCAGGGTGGGTGGACTTTGAAGCCAGAAGGAGTTGCGGGGAATTGGAAGCACTCTGGGAGAAAAGAATGACGACTCGAGAGATGGGTAGCTGGGGTGCTCCCTGGAGGTTCGGGGAGTCCAGTCCGTGGGGAAGGGGAGGATCTTGGGCTGGGAGCAGCGTGGAATGGAGAGCTCCTCCTCTGGAGCATTCCCAGTCTCTCTCTGAGGTAGTTGGTGGCCACTGCAGGCCTGACCTAGTCCTCATGCCCTGGTAGTGTCTTACGGGAAGAAAATGCAGCAAATGAGCAGCTCTGACAAATCCAGCCTCCCCTGCCCACCAGGCGGCAGAACAGACTCCCAAGGGAATGAAATCTGTAAACATCAGGGGAGGCTGCTCCTGGCGAAGGCTTCTCAGGAACAAATCCTGCCAGATGAACTTGATTGCTTTTTTGATCAAATTACAAAGTTGATGGTGTAGCAGCAGATGTAGTCTGCCCTGGGTAAAGGGTGATGATGCCTCCTGGTCTAGAAATCCCAGTGGCCTGTCACATGCAGGAGCCGTACTGCCTCAGGTGTGAGGAACATGAAGGCCCAGGCCCCAGAGCCTCCCTTGTGAGCTGTCCGAGTACCTGAGGCTAAGCGTCCTGTCCGCTCTCTAAACCTCACTGTTGATTGGGTGCTTGCCAAGCTTACCTCATCTGATCGGTGCAGACCCAGCAATGTGTGAAGTGCTCTGTGAATAGGTCTGGTTAGTACAGAGGTCAGGTCCTAGATGTCGAGTCCTGGAGGATTGTGGGATGCAGCCCAGGGACAAAGGTTATGAAACTCAGAGAAAGGAATTAGGGCTAGGCTTTAGGACGCCATAAATACATTAGAAGCAAGGACACAGGCCCTGGGGAAGATGTGGGCTTTGGCCAATAATGCCGTGGGCATCTCTAGGGCAGGAGACATAATAGGTGTCCCAGGCTCTCAGAGAAACTATCAAAACCCAGAGATGACAGTGGGCTTCTATCGCAGTGACCATTCTGGGGCCTGTCTGCTGGCTGCGTTTGGCCTCTGCTTGGCGAGTCTCTTTCATCCCCACTGGCAGGACTTGTTTTGCTGTGTCCCAGTCAGCCCCGTCTCCTCTTATTTGTGTACGTTGGCTGTAAAGTTGACTTGTTTATTTTCTTCCTCGCTGGGTACCTTGAGTTCAAGGCAGTGGTTACCATAGAGATATGTGGGTGGTCAGATGCCCTCCTCTGGGGTGGGGGGACCCCGGGGGCTGGGCACTCTGGCAGACATCCTCTGGCGGGGAATGGAAGGTGCAGGCAGGGAGGACGGGTTGAGGGTGGACACCTTCCTGGCCCACACAGCATAACCCTGGTGCGTCAGAAATGGAGCTCATGTCGGGATCTTCAGTTGTACAGTGCTTTTCTCCTCATCTCTCCAGTGTCCTCTTACCCAGTGTGGAGAGAGGGAGAGAGAGCTGAGAGCCAAAATCTGGGACGGGGAGAGAGCTGGTGGGTGGTGTGGCGCTCCCTGCCTTGCTTGGGCTTGGTTTTCCGCTTCTTCCCTCCCCACCTGAGCCCCCGGGGCTGTGTGATAGCATCCCTCTCCCTCCCTGCCTCCTTTCCATCTTGTCCTGTCTTTCCCAACTGGAGTTTGGGCCAAACTGGATGAGGTTTCATTTCTCTGATTTTTTTTTTTTCTTCAACTTGAGAAGAGGATTCTTGTGTAAAATCATCTGCTTCAGACAGCAACTCCCCCTCTCTCGAGATGGTTCTGCCAAGACTGGGGCTCTGTCGTGTGGCTTGCGTAACCAGGTTGACTTTGGGATGAAGGCTTGGTCCTGGCTGATAGGTTGTGATGCCAAGCAGCGGGGCCCAGAGCGTGTGGGTGCCATCCTGTGTGGAGGCGGGAGAATGGGAGGAGCAGGGGGCATGCTGGGTTGTAGGTATGGACATGAGGCTTCAAGTTCCTGGAGGGGTTGGGCTGAGGTCCTCACCAGGATGGTGCCTGTGGGGTTAGGGAGTGAAGGCCATGGCTTCCCTGCAGCCTCTCAGTTTACGCTGTATATTTTATAAAGCTGCAGCGGCTGGAGCTGGGTTTCACTCATCATTGTCTGTCTGTCTAGGGCTCCACAGGTGTTGGATTTCTGTGTCTGGGAATGTCATGGGCCCACCAGGGTCACCTGTGGAGGTCTGCAAGGGTGTGCTGTCATTGCTGGACCTCCCTGCCGGCCTGGTTTCTCTTTTGTGACTGTGCTCAGACTGAGAGGAAGGGCAGAGTGTGTAGAGCTGCTTCTCCTTGGCATCCATGGTGAGGTGGCCCAGGAGGCAGGCCTGGGGAGAGATTGCTTAGTGTTCCGGGGGGTCAGCTCTGGACGGGAGAAGGTCAGCCTTCTTGTGGGCTGTTATGTCTTGTCATTGTGACCTCCAAGCCCACATAGGTGGTGAGGTTGCCAGGTTGAGAGCCCATGAGTTTCTGTGTGGAGCACTTTTTTTTTTTTTTTTTTTTTTGCTATGGGTGTGTCTACTCTCTGGTCACTGAAAGTCACATACTGTCACTCCATTGGCTTCAGAAAAGTGACGAGTGTGGATTTGAGCTCTTCTGAGCCCATGGTTCTGAGCTCCGCTCTGCTGGGCTGAAGGAGGCATTTAAAATAGGCTTGGATGCGGGAGCTAGTGGGCCAGGTGATGGCAATGGTAAGTCGATATTTTAGGATTTAAGAGCATCTCCCCCAAGGAGCCTGAGCCCTTATGTCTTTTTTTTATTTTTAAATCTTCATATTCCCTTCTTATCTTTATTCATATGCATGCAGATTTTCACCTCGTGGAGTATAACATTTTATATCCTGTTCTCTTTACTTATATCCAAAGCATTTTCCCCATATTGCTACAGTTGAAGGGCAAATGGTCCTTTCTTCTACACAGCTTAGGCTTTACCCCTGGAACAGTTAGCATCATAAGAAACCTCTGTGTTTGGACCACTTACCTGGATGCCAGTTGCTTGCACTGAGTCAGGTACTGGCCGACATGAATCCCAAGAGGTGCTCCCAGAAGCAGTGATGAAATCTGTTTTAGCACTTGCTGTAATTACTTAGTCTGTGTACCCCACGTGAAGATGTTTCTGGAAGCTGTGTGTAGGAAAGGCCTTCCTCTTCATGAGGACCAGGAAGGGAAGTGAAAGGAAGGAACCATGTCCGTTTGTTTCTCTACTCCCACGTAGACGGGTCCTAGCGGAGCACCTTACACCTGCTGGGCGTGTGCACCCTGAATGAATGGACCAAGAGGACTCCATAACCAGTCGTGGTTGAAGTTTGGCTTTGTACCCTGGGAAGCTCAGAGTCAGGTTGCTGGAGCCCTTGTACCGGGTGCTGGCTTGGGCTCCCTCTTTCTGATCCAGGGAGCCAGGCTGCTGGGAGAGGACAGATAGGGGTGAGGGCCTGTGCTTGGGCATAGTGCAAGGTGGGAGATGTAGAAAACCGTGTAGCTTCTAATTCCTCCCTCTTCGTCATTAATGGCTTTATAGCACCACTACTGGGACTTCCTCTACGCAGTGGCTTTCAGTTTTAGTGTGCGTAAGGATCGCCTTGAATGCAGCTTCCTGGGTCCTGTCTACAGAGGTTCAGCTTCAGGATGGCTGGGTTGGAGTCCCTGAATCTGCACTTTTAGCATATAGTCTAGCAAATTTCACACAGGTAGTCCATGAGCCATTATTTACGAAATGCCGCGTAAAATCAGCAGAAGCCGCAGAAGCACTGGCAGTCCCTCTTGCCATCTTCCTGGCGTCTTCCCCAGGGCCCAGCCCGCTCCAGGGGTGTCTGCTGGTGTGGGCCATCTGTGATGAGAGGTCCCGTCTGGCCCCCAGGTTGGGATGTCAGTCTGTACTTGCGGTGGTGGCAGGCTGAGCAGCTGGTGTTGTGGCATGTTGGCTACCAGAAGGGTAAAGGCTGTCCCTTTCTGGGTCCAGCTGGCCCTGGGTACTGAAATGGGATCCCCCTGGATGGTGCCAGCTGAAAGTCCCCACCCCTTGGTGTTGGCCTGAGCAGCCCCTGTGACATTTGTGTCCCTTGTGGTATCTCCAGGGGAGACTTTCCTGTTCAGGGTCTGCGCGAAATGAGGGGAAGGGAAGGGAAGGGAAGGGAGGGTGAGCAGCTGCAGATGAGGGAGACAAGGCAGCGGCTCGGTGCCTCACTGGGACGCTGGGACTTGTGGAAGCATTTAAGGAGGTTGTGCGCGAAGCCGTGCTTTCCTCCTGAGTGTAAAATGGGCCATTTCTGTTAACAGAGAAGTGGCATCCTCACAGAAGTGACTGAGCGCCCCTGACTTCCCTCCTGCGGCGGATAAGGAGCCGGATTAGAGGTCCCTCCTCTCTGCCAGGGCTTCTGCTGGGCCACTTTCCTCCTACAGCCATGATGCGACCTGTAGGACTCAGTCACATGGCACTGGTCTGTCCCCCTTTCCTCCCGCCCACCTCCCCAGGGGGACTGGGGTGTGTCAAGGTAGGGATGGAGGCTGGAAGGTGGCCCTGTCCCAGAGGAGAGGCCTCCGCCTGCCCTCAACCCTTGTCATCATACCCTTGTCAGGAGCTGTGCTGAAACCCTAGAGGTGCGTGGCTGACCCCGTTCTCTGCGGAGGCTGTAGAAGGGGAAGGGGGCGGTGATCAGCTCCCGCCCCCTCTCTGTGCTGCTGCTCTCTGAACAGCCTTGGCACGCAGACAAGGGCCTGATCCTATGGGTGCCAACATGGTGGTGACAGGAAGAGTCGGGCACTTGGCACCTCTGACAGCCTCCCTGCGGAGGCCCTTCGTCACCTGCCCGTGGTCAGACACGTCTGTCCCAGGGTGACTGGGGAAACCAAGGCATAAATGATTTCATGGGGATTTGGTTTTGTTTCTGAGCCACAAGTATGCCTGTGATTTTGCTGGTGCTCAGACCCCAATCTTCAGACAGTGTGGCCTTCTCTTTCTCCCTGGATGTTCCCTCTCAGACACAGGTTCTGGGTCCTTTGTTCCTGTGATGAATCCTGGTGTGTCGCCCTCCTCCTCTCCCTCTAGGCCCAGAGCTCTAAGCCCAGTGGAACGAATACCTCATTGCTGGCTGAGGCCCCATTCTCATCTGTACCCACACTTTTGGACTCTGTGGTGAGGACATTTCCAGCCACTCCCCCCCAACACCATCTCCACTTCCTGGGCCCTATCAGCAGCAGTAACAGCAGCAGCTTCCCATCTGCTCCCCTCTTCTCTCCTCCCTCTCTTTCCCCTCCCCCTGCTCACCGCTGCCCTGGGAGGAGCTATTTTTAGGGGCTGCTTCCTGGGATGTTTTCCTTGGGGCTGGTTACCATGAAGGAAATGTCACCAAAACAGTGGGCAAAGGCTGCAGGCACCAGCAGCCCTGCTGGATGCACTAAGAACTCAGCGGCTGACCCTGTTCTGGTCCTTGAAAGTGACCGGAGTGTCCACAGACAGAGCTTTGCCTTCTTGGGGTTGCGACCCCAAGGGACTTTTCTCCATCAAAGCCAGATAGGAGCTTGAACTATGGGCCATGTCTCAGCACCCTAACCCTGATGCTAACCCTTTCCCTCCTTTGTTAGAGCTTTCCTCACCTTGAAATCCAAAGGCCATAGTGAGGCTCAGGTCTTTGTGTCACCTGGCTGACACAGGGTTATCAGCCTTGGCGTAGGGCTGAAAAGGTGTAATGCTTGGTGAAGGGACAAAGGTTTGGGGATTCACATGGGTGCATTTCAGGCCCTGTGCCCGGTAAGTCACGGCCCACAGCTAGGCCTTGCATGTGTGGGCATGAAAGAATGAGAAGCCATGCTCCCTGGTGTGATAGGACGGAGGTTCTTTGCCCCTTTGAAGTGAGATTCAGAGTGGATGGGATGTGGTGCCCTTGTAGTGCTGGGATGGGACTGTGTCTATAAGCAGCTGGGGAAGGTGGATTAAATAGCAGCTCCCTGTGCTCCCCTTGTTTGTGGTTCTCCAGGTGAGGCCCACTGAGGCCAGATGGGACTTTGCCGTGTGGGAAGGAGAGGGGCCGGAGAGGTGGGAACCTGCAGCCCTCCCATCGAGTGTCTGAGATGGAGCGGCTGCAGGAAGCATCTGACAGTCCCGTTTCGGGTCACGGGCACAGACCTGCAGAGTCCTCTCTGAAAAGGGCAAAGTGTTTGAGACTGGAACTCAAGGAGAGGCCTTGTGGCCAGAGTGTGACCACGTGTCCATTCCCACTGACAGAGGGTTGTGTGATTAGGTGGAGCAGAATTCTCATTTGAAGCCAGTGCTGGCATTTGTGATCTTAGAGAAATGTCACTAAATCAGAGGGCAGGTTTTGGGCAAGGCCATGCAGGATGGGTGCCCAGCCCTCCCTGCTCCGCCTTCCCGGGCAGAGGGAGGAGAGTACATTCGGAGTAGGCTTCTCTTCAGGCTGGAGGGGCTGGTGGATGAGGGCTCCGCATGCCCTTTTGCCGCATGCTGGCACCTCACTAACTGCTTCCTCTTTTCTGCCTGCCTTGGTGCATCTGATTACTCCTTGTCGCCCCTCCTGTGAAATTGTGGTGAACTTGACCAAGCCTCCGAGCGGCTGGGCAGAAGGGCAGGAAAGGCAGGCTTGCCGGGATCCTCATTTCCCAGGAACTGGCCCTGCCCTGGGCCAGCGTTAGGGGAGGACCCAGGCAGAGCCTGGAGCACAGAGCAGCACCTGATAAGGCCACTTCTGCTTTCCGCTCTGGTTGCTACCTCTGCTCTTAAGGGGGAAAACTTTGCAGAGGGCTGTGGTTGAAGTGGGGCTGAGGGCCGGCAGGGGTGGGTCTCCATGGCAGTAGCACACAGGCAGGCAGGAAGTGGCCCTGTGCAAAGCGGGAAGTGGCTGTTGTCAAACAGGAAGGGGGGGCTGGGCTGTGGGAGGGGGCGGGGAGAAGCCCAGTAAAAGGTGGATGGGAAGGAGAAGGGTGGTCCCTAGAAGAAGGGCTGTCTCCAGGAAGAGGCTGCCTCTGGCAAGAACACCAGCAGGTGTTTAGCGCCTTGGAATACGGAGCCGGGGCCTCTTCCTACCACTGTGGACCAAGGCAGCCTCCCAGGCAGGGCCTCGCCTCTTTGGGGCTGAGGATGCTGTGTTCAGCCAGGATGTCCATGCACTTGGGAAGTATGCTCCAGTCTGCCTTGCTTGTACTGGGGTGTAGCCCTCTGCTTTTTCCCAGCCATGGACCAGCCCCAAAGGTGACCACAGGACAGGAATTGGAGAGGAAAGAGATAAGACACAGCTTTGGAGGGGCTGGAGTGGTGGCTGGGCCGTGCGGGGCATAGGAGGCCAGGAGAGTGTGCTGAGAGAGGCTGCTGAGCTCCCTGAACGGAGAGCTCCGCAATGAAGGGCACCATCACCAGTGAGGCTGAGGAAGGAGAGGGATCCTGCAGGCAGTGACACTGCCCCGGAGGTCCTCTCTAGGAGCCTCCCACAGCCCTGTCTTCCTTTACCTGCAGGCGGTAGATGTGGGGAGCCCTTGAGAAGCCCCAAGAGTGGGTTGGGGGCGTGGGTGTGTTTTGGACCCTGCATCTGCCCAGGTGGAGAGGAAAGCAGGTCTTGCTTTCTCTGTTGTCTGTGGCAGTCACTGTGGCCGTGAGCCTGGCCCAGGATTCTTTACTCTGTCATTGAGTGCTTGGAAAGGAGGCTCTCTCTCGTCAGGCACTGTGCTGAGTGTACCATCCATACTATCTCATTTAAACCTCAGCTCTTGGTGTTTCCATGTTAGAATAAGAAACTCCTTCCTAAGCTAGGTGCCTGCCTCACTCTTGCCTCCTTTGGGTCCAAATCAGATGTCACGTTTCCACTCAGGCTTCTCGGTGAAAAGCCTCACACCATGCACAGCCACCCTGTGCAAACTTATAAACTTACTTCTCTCCTTCGCTACCTCATTTCTCATAGCGTTGACTGCGCCGTCTACAAGCGGAGCCTCTTGTCTGGCTTTCTTCCTCCCCGAGCCCCACCAGGATGTGAGCCCCTCAAGGGCAGGGTTTCACCTGGCGTATTCACCTCAGTTCCCCAGCGTCGAGCACAGGGCCTGTCCTGCAGTAGGCCTCGATAAGTACATCCTGAAGGGCTGAGTGAGGCTTAGGTGCATTTAATAACTTGCCAGATATCACAGTGCTGGACTTAATCCGGGGCTGTCTGACTCCAAAACCAACGTGTTAATTGCCCTTCCTTATGGCTTAGCATCAGGGCGAGGACCAAGGCACAATTCTGGGGTTCACGGAAGACTCAGGCCTCGCCCAGAACTTATGGCTCAGCTCTGTGGTTGAACTGAGCGGCTGGCAAGGACCCTGGACACCAGAGCAACTCCTTCGAGGAGCTGCGAGCCTAGGTGTGTGTCTCCTGTCTCTGCGCTGAGTCACTGATAAAGCCAGGGCACCTTCCCTTATTTTTAGTGCTGTTGCTGTTGTGAGGCCCTAACCATTAGCCAGTAAGAGACTTAAGGGAGGAGATAAACATTAATCTTCTGGGTCTTCCCCTCGGCCGCCACCTCCACATCGCACAACGCTATTTTCCAACACCTGCCCGGGCAGCCAGGCCGGAGAGTTGTGGGCCAAGGGTGGTGAGGTGCGTGGTCTGAGACAGGGCCAATCCGGCTGCAGTCTCAAATATCTCTGTCACTGCTCCGGGGCTCGCTTGGATCTGAGGAGGAAGGTGGGGTAGCTCTGACCTAGGTCCAGATCTGGCAGAAGAGTGTCCCATCCCCCACCACCAACATGACTGCCGTGGCTGCTCCTTAGAAGTTCCTGGCCACATCCTTTTGGGACCAAGTGATGTGGGCATTGAGAGTTACCTGGGGTTGGCTGCTTCCTGGGCAGTGGTCATGCAGCACCTGAGGATGGTCAGGAAGGCCTGACCCAGATCTTTGGGCAGCTGGGATAGATTAGCTGGGCAGCAAGGACTAATCTGTGCCCCCGCTTCCCTGAAGCAGAACTATTGCTAGAGGGAAAGTTTAGCACAAAACTGAGGGTTGTTGTTGAAACAATGAACAGGTGCTCCTTCTCGTCTAAAATCCTTACATTATCTTAGGCAGATGGGCCAGGGTTTGGATCTGAGTTTATGCCTTTCCTGCTGTGAAACCTTTAACAAGTTATTGAACTTCTCTGGGCCTTAGTTCATCATCTATAAAATGGGCACAATCCTAGTGCCTACTTGGTGAGGTCATTGTGTGATCCCTATGAGGCTTTAAAGAGACTGCTGTGTGGGGTCCAGGTGGGGTGGGGAGAAAGCCCTTCTGAGAAAGACAGGAGTCGCGGGGCCCAGGGAGTGGGGTTGCACAGAACTCTGCCCCTCAAAGCCTACAGTCTTTACCTTCCCTTTTCCTTCTTCACAGTGTTAGAGAAGAGGGATATAGGCCCAGACCACCTGCTTGTATTTCCTGTCTGTTACCTGGGGCAATTACAGTCCTTTCATCTTTCTAAGCCTTAGTTTCCTCATTTGTATAGAGCTAATCAGGTCCCTGCTTGACAGAGTTTCTGTGAGGCTGAGCAGTGGTAATCCTCGCCCCTGTTGGCGTGTGGTAGAGGCTTAGTAAGTGGTGATGGTCTCTGCTACTGTTACTACTAAGCCGTGTGGGCTTCCTGTTTATGGGAAGAACTCCAGGAAGTACTACTTAGAAAGGTCACCCTACTTGGTGAACTTGTGACCAGAAGATGACCGCAGTGCTGCAATGTGTGGGATAGTCAGGAGAAGCCACCATCTCCCGAGAGGAGTGGGGAAGGCTTTATCAAGGAGGTAGCTTCTGACAGGACTCCACCAGGCAGAGAGAGTGCAGAGGGGAGGTGTCTGGGCTTCCTTGCTGGGAGCAACATTCTGCACTTCCTGGGCTCTGCCTTCCTACAGAAGGGATTGACCCATGCAGCTCCCTTGGGTCTGAGGACTCAACAGATTCCAGTTATTTCCTCAAAACAGAGTAATCCAGAGCCCAGAGATGGCAGTTCAGAGCTCACAGTAATGGGTGACCAGGAGGACCCTGGAGAGAAGCAGGATTTGCATCTTGTTTTCTTTCTCTATAAAATGGCATCAAAATAGTGCCAGCCTTCTAGAGTTGGCCTGAGGGGAATTCAGAAGATGTGTCCGTGTGATATAGATGTCAACCCTCGGTACGTGTTAGCTATAGTCACTTTAAATCCCAGGGTTGGGATGTAGCCCAGTGGGAGAGCACTTGCCTAGTATACATGAGGCCTTAGGTTCCATCTCCAGCACCCTAAAAAAGAAACAAGAGGAAATCTTCCCTTGGTTATCAACATCCTCTTGGTCAGCATCGTTATGTTTCTGAGTTGACAGGACGGCCACGGAAGACAGTATGTACAGAACTCCTAGCATTGTGCCGATCATGTCCTAGGCTCAGTACAACTCAACTATGACACTAACACCCCTTACCTTGTTTTTTTGGTTTTTTTGGGGGGGTACAGTTTCAGTTTTCTGTGACCAACCACAATTCAAAGATATTAAATGGAAAATTCCATAAACAAGCAATTAATAAGTTTTAAATTTAAGTAGTGCGATCAGATCCCCTGCCACTGTGCCCCTTACCCCCCAGGACACGATCGTCCCATTGTCCAGAGTATTCATGCTTTATAAATTGCCCGACCAGGGCTGGGGATATAGCTCAGTGAAATAAGCGCCTGCCTAGCAAGCCCAGGGTCCTGAGTTCGATCCCCAGTACTGCCAAAAAAAAAAAAAATAAAAATAAATAAATAAATAAATAAATTGCCCGACCATTAGTCACCTAGCAGCCTTTTCCACTATTCAGATGGACCAAGTGCCGCAGGATCAGAGCACTTTTGTATAAGATGTGGTACTACCCATGTTTCAGGCGTTCACTGGGGATCTTGGGATTTCTCTGCCTCAGGAGAGGGAGGGTTAGTACTAGTACTTCCAACAGGAACAAAATCTCTATGGTAGAGGAAAGAACACCACTTTTAGCTGAACTGGATTCAGTTCTGACTCTGCCACTCACCAGCTTGAGGCATTTACTCTCTCAAGTCATTTGTTTTCTCACCTGGAAAAAGTGATCATAGTCACTGTCTCCAGGACCACTGTGACCTGCTGCGTTAATTCACCTGATTGCAGAAGGTATCTAGTCAGTGCCTGCGAATTGAATATGGACGGCCAGGTAACCACAAACAGAACAGGTGGCTTATGGCTCTTGCTCTTTCTCTTTTGCTTTTAGATCACCAGAAACTAGAACGTGAGGCCCGGATATGCCGACTTCTGAAACATCCAAACATCGGTGAGTGTACTATACAGAGTATTCTGTGGTGCCCCTGCAACGCCCCATGTTGTTTTGTGGAAAGCAGGGTGCACAGAGATTGGCTGCTTTTGTATGTGGAGTCACCTCTGTCCGTGAGCCTTCGCCTGGTGTCTCTTTTTTTGGCCTGAGGAGCATAGCAGCTGTGTTTCAGAATGCTAAGGCTTTCTTGTGGAGAGACCCAAGTATCTCCACTGCTGTGGCACCATCTCAGGCTGGGATGAGAGGCACTGGGATAGGTTTCAGACTCCTCTCTCCCCTTGCTCCTTCCACCTTTGGGCTGAGGTCCAGGGCCCTCCGGGTGTGAGGTTCTGCGCCCCTAGCCTGCCAGCAGCCCTCACAGGGGCCGTCCGTAGCCCTCATGAAAGGCACAGGATTTTGTTTCTGGACCGGAAAGAGTTTTGTTCCTGTTGCGGTGTCTTGCGTGCACTGAGGTTTCCATGGCATTCTGGTTTGCGTTCCCGCTGTCCGTCTGCCTGACTTCTCTGGAGAAGGGATAGCAGGATCGGCTCAGATGGGGAAGGAGAGAAAATTGAGAGGCTTTCTCTCTGCTACCACCCTGACTAGGGGGACAAGGGCACATTGTTGTTTGTTCTAAAGTCAGGGGAGGTTTGCCTGCCACAACCCACTCTGGCTCATTTTTACATTGTTGAGCTGAAACAGCCTTTGCCAGAAGCATTGGCCCTCATCTGGTGCTCTTTGCAGAAGGGACAGAAACTAGGCTGGCTGCAGTGCCTGAGCAGAAACCCCAGTGTGGACTTGAGGCAGGGCAGGGAGCATCTCCTAGGTTTTCTCTGAAAGCCCTGAGTCATCACAAAGGACAACACATGTTCTCTGCTCCTCAGGCATGGCCTAAATATTAGGGCTCCCACAGTGCCCCAGAGGCTGCCTGCTCTGCTCTCTTGGTGGCCAGGGCTGCTGCGGGGCGACTTGCTGGGGCTTGATGCTGCCTCCAGGGCCACCCAGCCGCCGGCTCCAGATCGCAGAGGCTCAGTGTGAGCTCCTAGTGGGAGAGCCGAGGCCATCCTCCAGACCGTGGAGAGGAGCAGCGCTGAGGAAACCAGCCTGCAGCCATCCAGGGCTTTACAGATCACAGTCAGCAGCTTGGATTACACCCAAAGCGGGTTGGCATAGTCAGTGTCCCGCTCCGCCCTGTGCGCACCTCCTCTGGGCTGGCACTGCTCAGCTGGCGAGTCCTGGCCCTGGAGCTTGGGGGCTCCTGGGTCGTCTGAGGTTAGACCTTACCTGAAACACTACATGGCGGGGACCTGTGTGCTGCCGTGGGTAGACGTGGGCCCACAGAGAAACACCTAGAGCAACAGCCACAAATTTGGGCGTGTTTTGTTTGGCTGGCTCAGCAGTCTAAAACTATTTTTATTATTTCCCAATATTTAAAAACAAAATTTCATATTTTGAAAAAAAAATTCTACTTCCCAGTTTTTCAAATTAGAAGGCGTGGTTCTAAAGCCACCCACCACCTCAGAAGCATTTTGGGGTCCTAGTCCTGGGTCTCAGAGTCTGAGGACAGCAATTTCCTTTATGCTTCTTGTGGCCAACTGGAACGGCAGTGATAAGTTTCTTATGTGGGAAGGAAAAGGGGTCAGGGCCAGGGGTGGTAGGAGCAGACCAGTGTCAACATCACCTGCAACACAGGGAAGGTGGACCACGGAAGGGTCAGGGCATATCAAAGACAACTGAGAAAAATACGAACAGGAAAGACAAGGGGGGTGTTAACAGAAAAAGGTCCTCGTCTTTCATACATTTCTAGGATTAAATATATAATATGTTGACTTTTTGGATTGTGCTTAGTTTGGTCATCCTTTCTTTTTACCACCTACCCCCAGCTCAGAATAAAGGCAGAAGAGGAGTGGCCCGTCCCAGGGAAGGCCCGTCCCAGGGAGGCAACGAGACCTGAGACAGTCACTTTGCTGGCATCGGCATCAGATTGCCTAGGACCATACTTCCCTTTCAGCACTGCTCCCAGGTCTTGAGGGCTCCTGGTCCAGGACCAATTCCAGGGTCAGAGGCAGGCAGAGGGAAGGGTGAGTCAGGACTGTGTCCTAGGAACGCTGGCTGGCTGCGCTCCCCAGCTTCTGGTGGGAACCAGAACTCTTGGAGATGTGGCTGAGCTTCAGGTCCAGGAGGCGGGGGTTGCCATGGATCCAGACCTGGCCTGTAGCTGGAGAGGAGGCAGTTTGTGCTCCTAATTCACTGTTCTCTCCGCTGCTCTGCCCTTCAAAGCTCTGGCCCCTTTGGCTCTGGTCTTTTTAACTCGCATCTCAAAGAGAGCCCAGCAGAGCGGCCCAAGAATGGTGCGCCGTTGGGGAAGCTGAGAGCAGAGAGCCGGATCTTTGACCTCCGGCTGCTGTCAGACCTGGAGGCGCTTGAATTCAAAAGGGGTATTGGGTTCAAGGGGTCAAACATCCCTTTGTGTCCAGAATACACAGTCTGACAGCATTAGAAGCCTGTTGGAAGAGTGAACCCTAGTGTAAACTGGACTGCGGGCACTGAGGTGTCACTTTGGGGTCACTGATGATAACAAATGGACCGCTTTGGCATGGGGTGTGGATGGCGGGGGAGGCTGCGCGAATGTGGGTACAGGGTGATGTGGGAACTCTTTGTACCTTCTGCTCGTTTTTGGTGTGAACCCAAAACTGCTCTAAAAAATAAAGTGTATTCATTTAAAACAGACAACCAAAATTCCCGTTGGGTATAAAGCTCACTGCTGAACTCACGGCAGTGTGTCGGTGATGGGGCTTGAGTGTCGGAGGAGCCCGTAGTACCAATAGTCTGGAGCCTCAGTGGAGTGCGTTCTACCTGTGATCTGCCTGCTCTCCGCTCTAAATTCCTCTAATGAATAGACTGTCTGCTTTCGTGCTGAGCTGCCCCAGCACTTTCGATCACAGTCTAGTGTTGTGGTTTAAAGCAGCCCTTCTCAAACTTTTATGTGCTTATGAATCAGCCAGGGATCATGTCAAAATTCAGGTCCGGTAGGTCTGGAGTTAGGGCCTGATATTCCTAATATGTCCCAGAGCCCAGGCGCTGCTGCCATGGCCAGTCCACACTTGGAGAGGCCAAGGTGTGCATCTCTGGAGTCAGGTTCACCGGGTTTGAGGCTGGGGCTTCCCGGGTAGAAGCCGAGACCTCTAGCAAGTTATTTAACCCGCGTGTCCCTGCTCCTGTGTGCTCACCTGGGACCCTTTATGGGGTTGTGAGAGGGTTCCACGAGTAAAGGTGACTAGAAGTGGAGAGAGATTCCAGCCCTCAGGCCCCAGCCCCAGCTCTGTGCATGAGTTATTCAGGGAAGCCTGCCATTCAGGGCCCATCCAGGGGACAGTAGAGCATAGTAAAACTCGAAAGCAAAAGGAAACATTGATCATGGCTGATCACAATTCCTGTCCCTGGTGGGGAGATAGAGGGCCCCTGGGGTATAGTCTCAGTCGCTCACAAGCCCCTAGTTTTTTTTCATGTTGTTTTTGTTTTTTTTGGGTTTTTTTGTTGTTTGTTTTTTGTTTTTTTGAGACAGGGTCTGGCTATGCAGTTCAGGCAGGCCTTGAGCTCACTTTGTAGCCCAGGCTGGTCTTGAACTCCCAATGATCCTCCTGCCTCAGCCTCCCGAGTGCTGGGATTACAGGCATGCGCCACCACGCCCAGCTCCATCATGTTATTGCTGTTTTTGCCTCAGTGCTGGGGATGGAACCCAGGCGCGTGGTAGATAAACACTCTACCACTGGGGCTGGGGATATAGCTCAGTGGAATAAGCGCCTGCCTAGCAGGCTCAGGGTCCTGAGTTCAATCCCCAGTACCGCCAAAAAAAAAAAAGAACCAAAAAGAAAAACACTCTACCACTGAGGTGCATCCTCAGCTCTTCTTATTTTATTTTTATTTACTCATGGGTTGTTTTTTGGGTTGTTTTTTTGTTTTGTTTTTTTGGTATTGAACCCAGGACCTGGGCGTAATAGGCAAGTACTGCACCACTGTGTTTATATTCTCAGCCCTTTTTGTTTTGAGTAAGGTTTCAATAAGTTGCCCAGGCTAGGCATGAGCATGGGACCCTCCTTGCCTCAGCCTCCTGAGTAACTGGACCTGCTGCAGACATTGTTAACAGTGCACGTTTTCGATGGGTTTTGAGGAAAGACCAGCTAAGTAAATGTGGCCCTGGGGCTGGGTACCAGAGATTGAACCAGGGTCTTTGCCTTGAGTATATCCCCGGACCTTTTTAAATTTTGAAACAGGGTCTTGCTGAGTTGCTCAATTTTCCTGGCTGGGCTTAGATTTGTAATCTTTCTGCCTCAGCCTCCCACATAGCTGGGAATGCAAGTGTGTGCCACCATGCCTGGCTTGCAGTGGATACTTTTAACAGTGACACTTTTCTGTTGTTTTGTGGAGCAAGATTTGTAAGTTGGATGGTTTTTGAAGAACTAGAAATCACCACAGCAATTGAGTTGAGGGTCTCTCAGTCCTTGAAAGTCTGAAGTATGAGGCGGAGGTATTTTGGGGTTTGGCCTCGTCCTTCCTTCCCTGATTTGAGAGTAGTAGGGTTATTGCTGAAGTGTCGTGATGTTTCGTGTTTCCTTTCCCTCATCTTCCTGTGTAGAGGATTGGCCCAGCCCTCCTTGCTGCGGAACAGGCTGGGCGTCAGAATATTTTATTCCATGCATCCATAGCACCCCTTACTTCGTCCTCACAGCAGTGCATGCCGCTGTGCTTTGTTACCTATTTGTGTAATTGCTGGTTAAAAGCTGTCACCTGGTAGTGCCAGGGGAGCAGGGCTGGGCTCATTCTTGGTCACAGCTGTATGTACAACTGAGCCTCCCACGGGCAGCTGCCTATAGGATGTTGTCGATCCAGTCAGAGGGAGGCCAGGGCTGATGGGTAGGTGGAAACTCCTTTGCCTAAGAGGATGGACAGAGCGATTCCCCAGTGACTCTGCAATATCAAGAATCTTTTTTTATTGATACTGGGAATCAAACTCAGGACCTTGTGCTTGCCAGGCAGGCACTGTGCCTCTGAGCTATATCCCCAGACCCAGTATCAAGAATCTTGATGTCAGTTTTTCTTCAAGCTGTGGTTCTGCCACTTATAAGGTGTGACTTTGGGCAGGTTCTTCCGGAGCCTCTGTTTCTTCTCCTGTCAGATATGGGCATTGTGAGGAGTAGCCCTACAGGATATTAATGTGACAGCCTGGTAGAATGCCACGTGGAACTCACATTGCACAGCGCCTGGCACACAGAACGTTTGAATGGAAAGTGTCAGTCACTGTAAGTTCAATCATTATCATCAAGAATCTGCCAGCCAGGCATGGTGGCACACGCCTGTAATCCCAGCCCTCGGGAGGCTGAAGCAGGAAGATTGCTGTGAGTTTGAGGCCAGCCTGGGCTACAAAGTGAGCTCAAGGCCAGCCTGCACTACATAGTGAGAACCAGTCCTTTAAAAAAAAAAAAAAAAAAGAAGCCTGCCAGTTGGTGCTTAGAATGGGAATGGTGTAGCTTTCTCCTCTTGACCCCAGCTCCCTGTTGATTTTCTTTACAAATTATAAAAAAGAAAATGGTAGCAGTCTCATTCGGATCTCTCTTACTCTTCGTGGCGTGTGGCGCCTTGCCCTGGGCACACATCAAAACCACTGGGGCCGGGCCGGGCAGCCTGAGGATTAATCTTCCTTTGCTGCTCTTCTGCTGATCCCCTCCCACCTGGGCTCCCTGGGTGGCCTTCCTGGAAGGGGGCACTCTGTGGCTGGACACAGGCCTGGGTGCCTGTTCCTCGGGCCCTGTTCTCAGGCCGGTGGTGCTGGGGGCGGGTGGGATTGGGCCTGGGCCGGCTCGGAGCCGGGTGAGAGGCCAGCTCAAGGCAGGGCGGCCGCCAGGGCCCCCCCGGGAGCGGCTGTTCGCATCCTACCTGCTGTCCTGTCAGCTCGCCATCCTGCTGCTGTTACTCAGCTCCCTAATGAAGCTGGTCTTTGGCTTCTGGGACAGCTGATTTCTAGGGGATTATTTGTATTACACACTTAAATGCTTTTTAATAGCAAATTTTTAATTAAATGGAAAGTCCTTTTGGAAGCAAGGGAGCAGCCTCAGCAGGACTCAGCATGAGGCACCAACGGAGACCAGAGAGGCAGAGTGAGGAGGGAAGCTCCGGTCTTAGAGGAGCTTGACGGAGCACAAGGGGTTAGGTGGGTGGGAAGGACAGCGGGGCTTGGCTCCTTCCTTCTATCCTAAAAGCCCTTCCCAGTCACTGCAGGGCTGGGCAGTGTGATGGGTAGACCTCTGAGGCCTGGATTGTCAGGTAGAGAGTGAGGGACCTGTGGTGATGGCCCACCCTGGGGCCACTGGGTTGCCTGTTTTGCATTCTGGCTGAGGTTGATCAGTGAGGAGCAGGGTAGGGAAGCTCCTCAGCCCTCAGGCGGTGCTTTGCAGCTGGACGGGGAAGCAGTCTAGGCCCGCCAAGAAAGAGACACTGGGATTGCCTTGGGCCTGAGTGCCTCTCGGACTGGGTTGGTGTCAGGCCATTCCTGAAGTGCTCCGGGGAGATCTGTAACTGCTTAGGACTGGAGCAAAGGTCACACAGGCAGCTTGCGGAACAGAGGTTTCTCCTCCAGAGAGTTGAGGTGAGAGGAGGGACGGGAACACCAGGACAGGCAGCCAAAGCCAGTTGTGTCTATATCAGAACGATGCTCAGGGGTTGGCATTTAACCCAGAGGTAGCTCTGTGGGCAGAAGCTTAAAGAGGAGGCCTCAGAAGACATTAGGTTGGTCTTTTGCCCGAAAGCTTTGGAGGCAGGGATTGGGACAGGATTCTGCTTGCCAGCCTTTTCTTGCTGTTGGTGCCCTGCCTTGGTCTTTGCTGTGCCTTGCCCTCCTGCACCCATCCGTGACGCTGTGGTGGCACATTTGTGAGCAGTCTCTCGCCCCAGCCCTGTTGCTTTGTTGCCCAATGCGTGCGCTGCCCTGTGTTTCTTACAGGAGGCAGTGATACAGACCAGCTTTTGGAGCCAGAGAACCCTGGGCTCACATCTTGACCACCACTTACTAACTAGTTCTTCAGCCTTTGGCAAAAGTCTTTACGTCTCTTAACTCCCATGGTCCTTTTCTGCAAAATACGAATGACATTCATCTTAGCGAAATGTAATATACTCCTTGAAGGCAGGCACTGTGCTTGTCCCTTCTAAATGCCAGCAGCTAACCTGAGACCCAGCACACAGCAGTGCTCAGCTAGTGCTTACGGAATCGGCAGTGTAGGCCAGGGACCTAACACCAGGTCTCGTACAGTCAGCACTTGGTGAACCGTTGCCTGAATGTGCGTGCGGCCACTCGGGCTCTCTGGCTGTGACCCTGCTCCCTGTGCCTTCCCGCTGGGCTCTGCCTCTCCTCTCTTCCTCCCTGCAGTCTGCCTTGCCGTCTGCCACTCTGCAGGAGCTCCTGGACTGTCCGGTCTTGTGGCTGTCCGTGCTGTGCCACCCTGTTGTCCCAGGAGCACCTTCTCTGGAACCGGGCCCTCCTGCTTTTCTCCATCCTGACTTGTTCTTGGCACGAAGCCCCTCTCTTCTCTTAGGCAGAGGTGGCACCAGTTACCTCGGTTTGGAGGGCTGGGTGTGTCACCCCTTCTCCTTGCTGTGCGTGGTGAGGCTGGCATGAGGGGTGGGCTTGAGTTGCTGTGGAGAAGCACAGGCTCTCCGGATTTTCCCTGTTAATCTCTGTCCCCATCTCCTCTCTTGCAGTACGCCTCCATGACAGTATTTCTGAAGAAGGGTTTCACTACCTCGTGTTTGACCTGTAAGTGCCACTCTTCCCTCCAGCTGGCTCACGGGGAGGCCTTGGGAAAGGCTAAGCTGGGTCCTGGGCCTCTGCAGGGGCCCCTTTCTGTGGCCCGAGGGAAAGGACTTGCTTGTGAACTTCCTCTGGGGATGGGCAGGGAGCTGGCCTGAAGCCCCTGGGGTCTCTGCTCTGACCTCTCTGTGCATATCTGTTGGCAGCGCACCTCGTGCCTGTGCTTGTCTCTCTGTTCCTTGATGTGTTGTTCTTTTTGAGAAATAAAGCACAGCTCTTTGCATGACCTTAAAAATTCCGGGAAACTGAAGGTGGCTTTTATTAGTTGTAAACATGGCTGCATTTGGTCTCTGTTCCACTTTGGTTGTACTTTAATGCCTTAAAAGTGGCTCTTTCCCTCCTGGAAACTCCTCTCCGGCGCGGTCCGGCTCGGGTTCCGTGTGCGCGGTCTTGTCAAGCCTCACCTCAGCCTTAGGTCTGTCCTTGGGCCGCTACACGCTCTGTTCCTAATCGCGCAGACAAAGCTACGGCTTGTGGGGTAGCTTGGATATTTTCTCTTAGATCCCTGTCTTGAGCACTGCCTGAGTATGAACTAGGGTGTAGGTTATGGAGGCAGAAATGTCCAGGAGGAAGGGGAGCCGTGACACCCCAGAGAGAAGCCCCACGCCTCTGAGGGGGGAGCACATACGGTGCTCAGACCGCGCACGTCAAGTCGGTACTTCTCTGAAAGCTGTTTTACAGCATGACGCTGTTCCCTGTGTCCGGTCAAGGGACACTGCCTCCTCTGACTCTTCTCCTGTTGGTTGCAGTGTGACTGGCGGGGAGCTCTTTGAAGACATTGTGGCCAGAGAGTACTACAGTGAAGCAGACGCCAGGTGAGATGGATTGGAAGAAGGCTGGGACCCCCCAGGGGCCGGCGTCGTGCCTCTGTGAATAGTCTCTGGGAAGATCAGAGGCGCTGTTGTCTGGACAGCAGTTCTGTAGAGCTGGGCTAGGGCTCCATTCTGTGGGCAATATTAGAAGTCAAAGATTCACCCAAGTGACTATCGTGCAAAGCCTCTTCTAGGTCTCCTTTATCTGTCACCCCAGAAATACTTTTTCTTTGTGTGGCTGTGTGCTCGCCATCGTGCCCATGGGCCCTCTCTGCCCTTCTTTTTACCTCAGACAAATCCTAGTATGCCAGGCCTCGGGCTGAGGCTGTGGTGTAGCAGAGACAGAGGAGACGTGGTCTTTGTCCTCAAGGAGTCTAAAACCAGAGAGCCACCTCACAAGCATGCAGCCTCTGTCACCCTCCAGCTGACCCTTGGTGGCTCCTTCATGTGACAGTGGAATGCCACCTACTGGGGCCTGCTTGGGCCTACCTTTCCTGACTCGGCTCCTCCCCGAGAGTGATGTCCTTACACCCTGGATTTGATCCTCCTGCCTTAGTGCATCTGGCTTATGTGGAGCTCAGGCTGCCTCTGGAGAGTGGGGGGTGCCGCCTCCTCACGAGGCCCTGAGCGGCCGTATTTGCTGATCAACTTCAGATGCTGCTTCAGCCTCAGGAAAAGCTCTCAAGTGTGGAGATGGATTCCAGTGCCAGCAGGGGAGGACCAGGCTGTGGGCGGGAGGAGGCGGCAGGAGTGCTGGGAGCCGAGCCGGGGGCGGGGGGACTGTACCAGTGGGCTTGGCCTGGCTCTGCTGGGACACTTTGCACTTTTGCCATTTTAGGCCAGAAGGCTCTCTCCGCTAGCCTGGCTGTGTTCTAATTATACATTTCTGTGGAGACTCAGCTCTGCAGCTCGGCCCACAGTCTCTTTGCCCTACCGTTGGGCTCTGTCCTGTGGGAGGCCTGAGCCCTGGCCAGTAGGGGCCCAGTACAGTTCCTTGGCTCTTTTTTTTTTGTACCAGGAATGGAACTTAGGACCTTGCACTTGCCAGTCAGGTGCTTGTGCCACTGAGCTATATCCCCGGCCCACAGTTCCTTGGCGCTTATAGAAGCCCAGCAGCGGATTTTAGAGAAAGGACTCAGAAGTGCAGGCCAGCTGCCCCAGAACGCCCAGACATGCTTCAACCTTCCCCAGCGCACTGGACGGCCAGTGTCTGTTCCAGAGCTCAGGCTCCCCAGCCTCTGCACTGTTGGCATTTCAGGCTGGATAATTTTTGGTGGTGAGCATGTCAGGCACTTAGAAGCATCATTGGCCAATGGATGCCATCTTTCCCCTTCACCATGGTGTGACAACCAGAAATGTCTCCAGACAGTGCCACATGTCCCCTGGAGGGTAACCTGGTGCCCAATGGAAAGCCACTGCTCTAGTGTGCCCGTGCTTCCTGCCAGGAGTTTGACCACAGGCTGGCGTGCACAGTGGAGCGTCTGCCTTGAGCACAGCGGCCAACTGTGCTTCCCATAGTCTTTCTGTGCAGATTCACCAGCGATGCTCCTCAGGTGCCCTGTTTGGAGCCCCACAAGTGTGTTTCTGAAACTTAGCCTCCTCTGCTAGATGATAAACTTCAGGGCAGCTTCTGGGTCTTGTTCGTCTGTATGTGCTGTCTGCCTGAGGGACACTCAACAAATGTTTAAATAAACCCATCGCCAAAACAACCTAGGACTCTCAAAAGCCATTTCTCCAAGAACAAGATTACAGCCAAATGCAGTAGCACACGCTTGTAATCTCAGCACTTGGGGAGACAGGAGGATGGCAAGTTCAAGCCCAGCCTGGGCAACTTGGTGAGACCCTGTCTCAGAATGAAAATAGAAAGGGGGTGTGGGTGTGAGCCACACAGTTCCTCTGCACGTGCACGTGCACATGGGAGCAGCGCTGCCACAGGGGGAGGGGAAGTAAAAATGGAGGGCTTGGGTGGGCCTAACCTTCTCAGGAGTTGGGGCAGCTCCTGAACTTTGGAAACAAGGTGGTTGTGTTGGGCTTCTACGGCCGAAAGACACCCTGGTGGACCTCGGTTCTCATTGCTGCTCTGCCATTTAGTGAGTGACTCTGGAAAAACCAGTTCTTGTACCTGGGCCTCTATTTCCTTTTCTGTAAAGTGAGTGTTGGTGAGAATGGGAGGAAAGGGAACCCTTTTATTCACTGTTGGTATTATAAATTAGAATAGCCTTTTTTGGCAAACTGTATGAATGTTCCTCAGAAAAACTAAAAATAGAATTACCATACGATCCAGCAGTCCCACTACTGGGTAAATACCCAAAGAAATCGCAAGCAGTATGTTGGAGAGATGTCTGTACGCTCACATTTGCTGTAGCGTTACTCACAGTAGCCGGAACAGAGACAACGTAAGTGTCTGTCAGCAGGTGAACGGTACTAAACATGGGGTAGGTGGGTATTACATACCCCTGTGGGTGTGTATGCACACTTTAGGAGAGTCCTGTTTGGAAGTATGTATCTCATGCATATATGTATAATCCTACAAATTTGGACTCCTATTTAGCCCTTACACATTTTGTTATTTATAACACATGAATGAGCCTAGAGGACATTACGCTGAGGGAAGTAAGCCAGGAGCAGAAAGACAATACCGCATGGTCTCACTTCCATGCGGGGTCTGAAAAAGATGATCTCATAGAGTGGAACGGCGGTGACCAGAGACAGCAGCAGGTGTGGACGGAGGAAGGAGAGGCGTTGGTCAGTGGGCGCTGTTCCAGATCGGAGGAGTAGGTTTTGGTCTGGGGCGTTAACAATAATAATGTATATTTTTAAAATAGCTACATGATTTTAAATGTCCTCACAGCAAAGAAATAATATGTATTTGAGGTGCTAGATATGCCAGTGAGGTGATGTAATCATACCAGCGGTGGAAGTATTATTTGTCCATTAAAAAAATAAAATAGGTTGAACGAGATGGTGTCTTCCTCTGTAAACCTGGTATCTGCTTTTAAGCCCCCAGCACGTGGTCTTGGGTGAGGTGGTTTAACTGACATTTCGCATCCTCCTGCTTTTTCAGCCACTGTATACATCAGATTTTGGAGAGTGTTAACCACATTCACCAGCATGACATTGTCCACCGGGATCTGAAGGTACTGCCCAGGCTCACACCTGCTGTGCCTCCGCTTGTGATGTGTTGGCGCCACCTGGTGCCAGGTAGTGGTACTGTGGGCCCAGAGTGGGCTCTCTCTGGGCTGCAGGATAGGTGTCTCACAAGGTCCTCCTTTTCCTTCTGCAGCCTGAGAATCTGCTGCTGGCAAGTAAATGCAAGGGTGCTGCTGTCAAGCTGGCTGATTTTGGCCTTGCTATCGAAGTGCAGGGAGAGCAGCAGGCCTGGTTTGGTAAGGGTTACCCTGTCTTCCCAGAATGCAACCCCCGCCCTTCCTCCTCTTCCTGATCTGCCTTCCTCTTTCAGAACTAGAAGCCAGACCTTTAATGGTCCTCGGAGAGTGCAGAAGGGTGGGAGGGCACTGAGATCCCTCCTGGCCCTTCATGACTCAGTACAGTGAGTCTGGCTGCTGTCAGCAGTGCGTGCTTGCTGCCTCCAGGGAGACATTGGCATTCCCGCTAGGCACCCAGACTTGCCCTCTCGTTTAGATTCCAGGAAGTACAAGAAGCTCAGCCTGTCGCCTCTTACAGCCTGTGTGCTAAGAGCTTATGTAGCAAAAACAGCAGGCAGGAGCAGGGCTTTGGGGGGATGCTGATAGGGATTTACTCAGAGAGCAAGTGGGTTCAGCGTGCCTTCGCCCTCTCTTCTGCTGCAGGTTTTGCTGGCACCCCAGGTTACTTGTCCCCTGAGGTCTTGAGGAAAGATCCCTATGGAAAACCTGTGGATATCTGGGCCTGCGGTAAGCCCATTCCACGCCCTCAGCTTTTCCGCGTGAAGGGCCCTCAGCTTCCAGTGATGGCGAGAAAGAGGCATCGCTGTTCCTTGTGGGTCCTGCAAGTGCCCACAAGTGTATGTGAAATCGCAGTGTTTGCTCTTGTCCCTCTGGGAGGGCTGTTCCCATCACACCCTCTTCTCCAAGTGACTTCCTGGATTGTGTTGCGTCGTTCTTGGAGAAAGATTTGCCCACGCCTTAGAGGATAGATGGAGGCGAATCTCTGATGCGACTGGGTCACGGAGGAGTGAGGCACAGCGGGAGGGGCTGGCGGCCCAGCGTTTACCCACTGGCGTCTCCGTCTGACTCCGGGCTGACCCTTGCCTTTCCGGGTGGCTCTGAGCCCTGCATGGGCTTTCTGTGCTCCTCGGGGAAGGAGGTGACTGACCCTAGCGGCCCGTGTGTTCTGTCTGCTAGGGGTCATCCTGTACATCCTCCTGGTGGGTTACCCTCCCTTCTGGGATGAGGATCAGCACAAGCTCTACCAGCAGATCAAGGCCGGAGCCTACGATGTAAGGACTGGTTTTCGGGGAGCCCAGTAAGCACATCGGGAGGGGTGCACTTCCTGCCCCTCTGGCTCTGTCCGAGGGAGGGGGTGGGATTAGTGCATCACATGATCTAGGGTTGGAAAGGCGCTTGGAGGAGGACCCAGGGATGGGCATAGAAGACAAGTTTTTGCCACCTTTTTTGAGCAAACAATTTTTTTAACATCATTTTTAGTAACTATAAAGGTAAGAAACCTACCAAAGTTCTTTGGTCTTTATTCTAAAGAATGGAGAAGCTGCAGGCCATGCTGTGCCTCCCAGAGATGAGAAGTCTGGAGGCCCCTGCCCTGCAGGGGTACCTTGGGCACATCAATGAGCCTCTTTTCTCCTGGGTAGAGAGATGGAGTTGAACCAGAGAGTGCTGGAATTGCCTTTCTGCCCGGATCTGATACTCTGGCATTCTAACTATGACCATTCTGTCTTCATTTCCAGTCTTTAAGTTGACACAGGTTCTGTGATATTCCCAGGGCTTCTCCACCTCTGTCAGGCAGCTTTGGGTACCTCAGAGTATCCCAGGGGTAGGAGTTGAAAGGAAGACACAGCCTGCGTTTCAGGGTGAGGCACACGGATTTCACATCCCTCTTCCCCCTGTTCCTGCTTCTTAGTTTCCATCACCAGAATGGGATACGGTGACCCCTGAAGCCAAGAACTTGATCAATCAGATGCTGACCATAAACCCAGCAAAGCGTATCACAGCTGACCAGGCTCTCAAGCACCCGTGGGTCTGCGTAAGTTTCTTCACTGGGGGTCTTGCAGCTCGGGGATGGCCTCCACATGCACTCAGGATGCTCCTCGGTCATCTTTTCTGCCAGGGCTTTGAGTGGCAGGCTGAGTGGGCCCAAGGTCAGTGAACGTCTCTGGGGGCTACGAGACAGCTCTCAGGCCCTTGCTCGTCCTTGTCCTGAGGCTGTGATCCTGAGTGAGGGCCCTGGGTGACCCTTGCAGACTCGGGGCTCACAGTTTAGAAAGCAGCTGACAGAACCTAGGGTGACTCCCAGCTCTCCTGCGGCTGTCCCGGTACCAGGACCAGGACCCCATAGATAAACCAGAGTATCCTTCGCACTTTTGCAAAGAGCACCCCAAAGCTTAGTCTTGGAGCTCCCGGGCTAGGAGACCGTCCTGGGCTGTCAGTATGTACTGTATTTCTTACACAGTTCTTTCCAGCACAGAAGAGGATTTGGTAGTTAGTCTCCCTGACAACCGTAATACATTTGTTATTTACCTTTTCCTGTTCACCAAATGCCTCTTTGATGCTGGTCACCAGGCAGGTGCTGGGGATACAAAGACGAACGCAGTGTGGTTCCTGCCCCACAGATCTGCAGAGGCTGGGCCCAAGCAGACAGTCGCGCTACGGTGGGAGGGTGTGCAAAAGTGTATGACTGGGGTGCAGAAGCTGCCGCTGTCCCTGTCAGGCGTGGGGTCACCAAAGGCTTTGTGGGGAAGGTGGCCTCTGTCCTGCTTCTTGTCAGATGACTAAGAGTTCCCTAAGATGTCACCCTGCAGACAGAGGTTAGCACGGGCCAGAGCAAGAGGCCATGGGAAATTGTCGAGTTTAAGGAATGTTAAGTAGCTTGGTTGTTGATGAGGCTGACTATAGGAATGTGAGGCAACAGGGCCAGAAAGATTCCATGACATACAAGTTTCTGCCTGAAGGGTTGAGATTTTATTCTGAAAGCACAGGAAACTAGTTAAGGGTTTTAAAGAGAATGTGAAATTTGCATTTAAGAAAGAGCTCTTTGGAAGCTGTGTAGAAAATGGACTCAGTAAGGAAAGAGGCTGGAGGCAGAGAGCTTGGGAAGCTGTTGGAGCTGTCTAGGCCCAGAGGGCCTCAGCAGACTGGGTCTCAGCCATGAGCAGAGATGAGGGGATGCTGAGGGTGGTAAGCAGATGAATTCAGAAGATATTTGGAAGCTGGGTGTGATAGCACATGCCTGTAATCCCAGCACTCAGGAGGCTGAGGCAGGAGGATCGTTGCGAGTTCGAGACCAGCCTGGGCTACAAAGTGAGCTTAAGGCCAGCCTGAAATGCACAGTGAGACCCTGTCTCAAAAAGGCAAAAAAAATAAAGATACTTGGGACATAAATCTAGAAGATTTTGTGACCAGTCGTACACGGAGAGACGGGCCACCTAAAGGGACTTGCAGGTTTTGAGATGGGCATCAAGCAGAAGCTGGTACCAGTCACTGACCCAGAGCGGGAGCTAAGACGTGAAGAAAGAGCACCGTGTTCTGTACTGACTGGGTGCGGTGTCAGGGCGTCTCCAGCCAGGAGGCAGTTAGAAATACGTCTCCATGGCCTAGGGACAGGCCTCAGTAGTAGAACGCTTCCCGGTGTCCCTGAAGCCCTGAGTTTGAGCCCAGCTGCAAAAAGAAAAGAGAGAAAAAAATAAAAGACATGTGACTAGAGAGCTTAGAAAAGATGTGAAAAACTGGAAATGCACGTCGTCGTCGTCGTTGTCATTTCTGTGTATGTGATGTGGAAGCTGTAGAAATAGACGGGCTTGTTCCCACACTGGTCAGACTCTTACTGTGGGCTTGTGTTGCTTCAGTAAAAGAAAGGTTGGCAACAGATGCCAGCACTGAAGTTCAGATGTGCCAGCCAAAGGGACTGAGGCTGAGAACCTCACAGTCGGAAAGAACCGGGAGTGGAAGGCACAGGCGCCAGGAAACCAGGGGTCTCCAGACAGCAACATTCGTCATGGGCCCTGCGGGAGAGTGAGGCCCCGATGAAGACAGAGAGGTGCCTGGGTGCTGACCAGCGAGGGCCGCTGTCGTGTCACTTTGCAGGCAGCAGTGGCAGAGACGCAGGCCTGTTTGTGGCTGGGTGATGAAGGAGCGGGGCTGAGGCAGAACACGGAAGCTCGGCAGGGGTGGGGAGCCTTTCCCTTCCCCTGTATTTCATTTCTGGTTAACCGCCTTGTGCATGTGAAGGGGGTTCCTTGTGATAACCCCTTCCGGACCTGTGTGCAGCGTGCCTTGTTCAAATCCAGCCTCCTTGTACTCCCCTGCAGCCTCTTAGAGTCGCCACTCTGCACTCAGACGGACATTTTTCTTGTTTAAACTTCCACGTCTGAGAGAGAATCTGTGCCTGTGCTACCTGTCTTTTTGTGTCTGGCTTATTTCACTTGACGTAATGTGCTCCAGTTCCAACCAGTTGTTAAAGATTGAATTTAAGGAGAATTCGAATGTAATGTACAGACCACAGAGAGGAATCTAGTCCAGAGGAAGGGATTGAGGGCATCAGCTAGTTGAGGAGCACGGACCATGCCTGCGGGAAGAGAGCACTCCCGCGCCTGTGACCAGCTCCAGGGGCCCACGCTGGGTCTGCGAAACAGTGATTAGGCTGTGAGGGCAAAGATGAGCTGCTTGTGGGCTAGGGCTGAAGTGGGAGCGTGAGTGCCTGGCAAGCACTCCTCTCTCCGCGTGAGGACGTTTGCACCGGAGGGAGGAAGCGGGAGAGACTTGAGGAAAGTAGAGAAGACGGAGAGTTACTTCAGGAGCCAGGAAAGGGAGTGGTCGGGTGGGGGCAGAGGCTGTGGGATTGTGGGCAGCAGGCTGTGGGTCCTGGTATTCTGTTTACCGCCAGGCTGGCCAAGATAGCAATAGCAAAGGGGGTGCTAAGCCACGGAAAACAGATGCTTGCGCATTGGGAAAGTGCTAAGTCCTAGGTCATCTTCCTAGGTCCCACCCTCTGCAGGCCTGTGGATATATATCACTGTGTTATGCTGTTATGTAATAAGTGATGCTGTCTTGGTGACCCTACGCCATCAAGGAAACATGGACCATTTCTGATAGACCACTGAAGGAAATGGAGAAGTTAGCAGTAAATACAGTGAAAAAGAATTTTTTGTCCAAAATGATGCAGAGAATTGATGCTTCAAGGCAAAGATCTTTAGCTTTTCAGATCATAGCTTTTCAGAACTGAGCTAGGAGGAGCTCTTGGATTGTGTGTTCTCTGTGGAGAGCAGGAACTCGCCTTTTCTCTCACGTGCAGAATCCCAGCAGGTGTTCAGTCAACACTTGCAGGAGGAGTACCTGAGCCAGGACCACAGCACATAGTACACTCCCTCCCATGTGCAGCCTCCTTGGCCCAGAGCTTGCAGTGCTGTCATCTGCGATCTGTTACTGGTGTTTTCGTATTTCAGGTTGTGCTGACTTAACCTTGGGTTTACGGCAGCACTTTTATTCTAAAAGCATTTTCATATCCATGACTTCATTCCATCTTCAGAACAGTCCTGGGGGCGCCAGGTGAAGATGGAAGAGGGTCTGGGTTGGGGACTCATGGCCCTGTCTCTGGTTCCAGCAACGATCTACCGTGGCCTCTATGATGCACCGCCAGGAGACTGTGGAGTGCTTACGCAAGTTCAACGCCCGGAGGAAACTGAAGGTGAGCCCTGCCGTTTATGGTGTGGCTCTGCCCATCACAGAAGGACATTCCCCTCGTGGCTGGAACGAGGCTAGGAAGCTGTGTGTCAGAGGTGCCAGAAAGCTGATGTCCTCCAGCTCTGGCCAGGAGCTGCCTTTGCCTGAGCCAGGCAAGGAATTCCTCGAGTCCAGACAAACTCACAGGCCTCTCCTCTTTCCCCAGGGTGCCATCCTCACGACCATGCTTGTGTCCAGGAACTTTTCAGGTATGTGTTCCCAGCTGTGCACTTTAATTCTGCTGAGGTGAGTGGGTCAGGACCGGAGTGATTGTCAGGCAGCACCTCGAGCGGGATGAAAGGGGCTCCTGTTTTGAGGGGCTTCTGTTGAGAGTACTGGTGGGAGGGCGCGCGGCCTCTGCTTGGGCTCAGATTTATGAATTCTGTTCCCTAGACCCTCCCAAGGAGTAGCCTGTTTGGCCTCCAGCGTGCCTGCTCCCTGTGCATTCTTATTTAATTCTCTGAAGACTCAGCTCTTTTAAGATTTTGGCCAGTCTAGGGTATTGGAGGAGGTGCTGGAGGAGAGAGGTGAGGTATAGCAAGTCTCGATTGCTCCCGACTGGGATGATCTCTTATTTTATTGTGTCCGAGTAGATAGGACTAATGGAGGTTACTTCGGCCCTTTACACCTTCCGTGGAGACCCACACTAAACTACTCCCTGTGACGCTAGCTGTAAAAGTGCACAAGCAAAGACCAGCAGGTGGAGAGAAAGGAACTCACTTAAACTTGCAGAAGGAATTGGGAGAGCTGGGAATCAGTAATTTGTAAATCGACATTTGACATTTCCTTTTAAGATGCAAGACACTCCACTGCCCTCCGACCCTGCCCTCACCCGCAGCCCTCTTGTCATTTGCCCTCAGTTGGGGGCACAGAGTCCCCTCTGTGAGGAAAAGACTAATGTCAAGGCTTCACCTCCCCAGCTTGCCATCGCCCCTCTTCCTTACCTCTAACCTCGCTGTTTTGGTTCAAGACTCCCTTCTCCTCCTCCTAACAGACTCCCTCCCTCGCTTTCCTCCTGCACCGCCATGGAGAGGGGCTTGTGCGGGGACACCAGCCACCGGCCAGAGTGGGTGGCCACTCTGGGCAGGGGTGGCTCCCTTCAGCTTGAGTCGCGCCGGGCTCAGCTGTGCTGTTCCAGGTAACCCGCTCGGAAGTGGCCACAGGCAGGAAGGCCTAGGGCGTCCGAGCCCCTGCCCAAGAGCCACAGGCCTCCAGATGTCAGCACTGGATAGGGAATCCAGGGAGTGCCCACTTGCGACCCATCCCCTGTGACCCTGGCGTGGAGGTTCATTGTGTTCTGGGTACCTGAGAGGGGACCCTTGAGCTCCCGGACTCCGCCCTCACACAGGGGTGCAGGAGCGAGCAGTGGGCTGCCTCACGCAGATCGGGCACTCCGGCCCCACGCTGTGCTTCTTGTCCTCTTAGTCACTTGCAGCTTCTGCCTTCTGGGTGTAGGAGTCTTTGTGGAGGACACTCAAGGACGTTTCTGTGCCACCCTGAGAGTGATCTCCTCTGTCCTCTCCCAGTTGAAGGAATGTGAAGACAGATTCCTGCTTTTTCACCCTGGCCAATCAGTAGCAAATGCCCCTTCCCGTGGGCTGGCCCGGACACCAGCCTCCTCCCTTTCAGGAAATTGCTGTCCTGGTTTCAGGAAATCAGGTTCTCTGCTAAGACAGACACTTTAATTCATTCCTAAAAAGCCTCCTGTCCTTGCTGCCCAGACCTCATCTGGTCTTTGAGCTCACTTTGCCCTGGGTCAGAGGAGGCCAAGAAAAAAGTGCTGCAAGCGTTCCAGGGTAGCCTGTTCCCCCTGACTCTGGGAGATGTGAGGACACTTCAGGGAGCTTCTGCAGAAGTTGGTGTCTGCAAGTGTCGCCAAGAAGGAACGGCCCTTGTGTCTTCCTTTGGCACAAGCTAGGGCGCTCCTGAGTGGAGCCCTAACCTGGGGTGGAGCTCAGGCCCGGCCTGTAGTCGCTTGGTTAGTCACGAAGTTGGGGCTCCCTGGACGCACGACCTTGGCAGCTTTTGTTTTCTTTCCGGGAGCTCATTTCCTGGGCGTCTCCTCCCTCAGCACACTGTGCAATGCAGGCTGAGAATGGCCGCCTCTCTTGGCTGCCTCCTCTGAGAGCAAAGGCCTGTGTCTGGAGCTCGAGGCCATGCCCTCCTGGCCGGGCCTGAGTGCCCGCAGCCCTGTTGTTTGGATTGGGGGGGCTGTGCCCCAGGCTGTCAGATGGGCTCATTTAGGTCCCAGGGAGGGAAAAGTCCAAGTGTGGAGCTCAGCGTCCTCACAGCCTTAAGCACGGGGGACGCAGTTACCCAGAAAGGGCTCTTGCCTCTCACCAGGTCAGGCTTTACCTGGGACCCTCGCCTGCAGTGGTCATGGCACAAGCACCAGAGCCATGTCCACAGGGTGGAGGCTTAGTGCCCCTGGTGTCCTGTCCAAGCCTGGTCCTCTCTAGCCCTAGACTGCTGCAGGACTGGCTGCACCCGCCCCATCGGCCTGCCCCCGGCGCCCCTGCTCCCCCAGCTCGGCTGGCTTGGCCACGCCGCCTGGGCCCTCCGCTGGGGCATGCTCGCTGCTGATGGGCCCCTGTGGCTTTGCGGCGGCTCTGTGCACTGAGAGACTGTATCCCCTCAGTTGGCAGGCAGAGCTCCGCCCCCGCCTCGCCTGCCGCGAGCGCCGCCGGCCTGGCCGGGCAAGGTATGTGGCATGCGTCCTCCCCGACCGCCTGCCTCGGCTCCCTGCCAACCCACCAGGAGGGCCAGCATGCCAGGCCCACTCACGAGGGAGGCGAGTCCTATGCTTGCGGGCTGAGATGGGCATGATCTACGGACCACCTAACTTGGCATCTGCAAGCACATTGGTGTCACGGAGCCCCCTAACCAGCCGTGCATGCTGGGCGCTTGCCAGCTCTCAGGAGGCAACAGCCTGGGGACATGGAACTGGAAAGCAGAGCCTTTACTCCCAGTGGCCGAGGGCCTGACCCTCCACGAGCCCTTGTGGCCTGGAGCCAGCTGGTGCTAGGGCTTCTCGGCAGCACTGGGGAAGACACCCCAGAGAAAGCCAGGCCCCTTGAAATTGTGAAGTCTGGTGTTTGCAGGCCTCCAGGTCTGAAAGGCAGCAGAGGGCAGCAGCCTGGGAGTCGGCCATCCCTGGGTTTGGATCCTAGCCTTGTCACACCCTGAGCAAGCCTTGTCGGCTCTCCCGGCCTTGGTTTCTCACCCCTGGTGGGGAGAACAAGCAGACTGGGGACGCCTAAGACCATGGGTGGTGGGAACGCAGCACCCTGCCCGGATAAGACACCCTGGGGACTCAGGACCCACCCCTGTGCGGGGCCCCACACCAGACTGACGAAGTCAGAGGCCTGAGCAAGTGGGACTGGCACAGGTATTTTTTAAAAGCTCCCCAGGTAATGCTGGTGGGCAACCAGAGTTCAAAAACAGGCTGACATTTGCAAAGCCTTCAGCCAGGCTTTTGGTCAGGCTGACAATTAATGTTTTTAGGTCATTGTCAAATCCAGCATGACTGAGGTAGGACCAAAGGCCATTTTTTGAACCAGGATCTTGTGATGGAAAGACCACTATTCTCGCTGGAGAAAGATGAAATACAGCTTAGGTGGCAGTAGCCACCTGAAGGACAAAAGGGTGACAAGAGAGGTTAATGAGTAGCTTCATTTACTCAGCATCGGCCGAGTGCCTTTCAAGTGTTGTTCTATTGGATCCCCACTAACATCCTGTGATCTCGATCCTGTTTTACCCCATCTCAGAGATTAAAGAGTAAACAGAGACTCAGAGAGGCTGAGTAACTCACCTAGGGTCACACAGCTAGCAAGGGGGGGAACCAAGATAGAAACCCAGGGCGGCCCGGGTGGGTCAGACCACTGGAGGCAGAGCCCATCTCCCTGTGCCTCCCAGGACTCACCCAGCACTGCTGGCTGCCTTGCTGCAGCTTGGGGCCATCTGGTGTGGCCAGCCTTTGGTGCAGAGCTTGTGGGCCTTGAGCTCACTCTGGCCAGCTAGAACCTGTTTGACAGCTGATTATTCTGCCCAGCCCTTGCTCAGGGGTCCAGAAAATAAGGGTTAAGGGTGGCAGCTAGGACCCAGCAAACCTGGTAAGGTCCTACCCGGCGAAGGCTTCACCCCCTGGCAACACCCTCCTGTAGGTGGTCCTGGTTTCTGTGTCTGTCTGTCCTTGCGTCTAGTCTCCTTTGTGAACTGTGGCTCTCTGTCTCTTGAGAACACTCCGGAGATGTCTTGCATCCTACCAGTGTGACCATCCAGAGAACCTCCGTGGCATCAAGGGATGGAGCCCCCTGGCTTTCACCCTGGGCCACAGCAGCTCCAGTACTGAACGTGGTTTCTCCCCCAAGCACAGGGTGTCCGTGTCCACCGAGCCTCCTTCCCAGAGGAGATCCCGGGGTGCTGTCTGGAGGGTCGTGGCGCGCTCCGGACGCCCTTCCTGTGGAAGGCTCCTGGGAAGGGCCTCTTTCGGGCCCCTTGTCAGAAACGGCAGTCTCTTGCAGATTCGGCTTCCGGATTTCAGGCTGGGGAGCCGGTACCATGCTGAAGCCCTGACTTTCCTCTTTGTTTTCACAGCTGCCAAAAGCCTATTGAACAAGAAGTCAGATGGCGGTGTCAAGGTAGGTATCTCTCCAGCCCCCTGCCCAGAGACTGGCCTTCCTCTCCCAGCAGTCAGTCAAGGGACTTCTAGGCACCTTGCTCTCCCCTGCCCTGGGGAACTTTCCTATCCTTGCTATGCTGCTTTACATCAGAAGGCTCTGTGCTTGAGCAGCAGGTTCCACTGGCCTGAGAGGGAAGGAGGAGTGATGTCTTCTGGCCCTGGCTGGTGGTGAAGACACGGGGGAAGCCATCACATTGCTGAGCTGATCCTGAACATGACTTCCACACATAGGTCTCATCTCCAGGGCATGACTGTCTGGGGTTTGGGGGCCATTTGGTTAATCTTTCTGTTTGTTCTCTTTTTTTGAGACAGAGTCTCAAGATGTAGTTCAGGCTGGCCTTGAACTCATGATGATCCTCCTGCCTCAGCCTCCCTAGTGCTGGAATTATAGGCATGCACCACCATTCCTGGCTTTCTTATTCTTTTAAAAGCTCATCCTTAAGGCAGGGGATATAGCTCAGTGGCATAAGCGCCTGCGTGGCAAGCACAAGGTCCTGAGTTCAATCCCTGGTACCACAAAAAAAAAAAAAAAAAAAAGATTAAAAAAACTAAAAGCTCATCTTTTTAATCAAATGAAAGTAAAGTTTGCCTGGGTGACTCAGGCAAGGTACAGGGCTGGAACCTGAAGCCACTATCCTTGGGGTGTTTTTCTTCACCTATAAAATATTTCCAGAATCCAGGTATACACCATTATGTGAGAGTGTCTTCAGCTTTCTGGAAGACAGGTTACTCAGAAAAAAGCAAAGGACATGGTGTGTCATGGCTCCTTCCATCTGGAGAGGGAGCCTGTCCTTTGGGACCCAGGCAGGAGCAGGAACCAGGAGCCTGAGGGGCCCGAGGCCCTGCCTGGAGGGGCTGCAGGGCTGAAGTGAAGAGAGCTGAAGAGGGGTCCGCACAGGCCCCAGATGTGAGCAGACGCCTTGGAGGCAGAAGGGTCCTGGCCCTGGGACACTCACACTGTTGGGAAACCTGTGACTTACACTACAGAGAACTTAGATCAGATTATCCTCACCTTGAGCTCTCCAGTAAAAGCTTGAGCAGGGCCTATCCCTGGGATGTTGGGGCCACAGCTGAGGTGCACACGTATGCCCAACCCCTCCCCACCCTTCCTCTGTCCTTTCTTCCCTGCTTGCTTGCCTGTGTCCTGCCTGTGAGGGCAGCTTGGGCTCCGTGCACGCCTGCTCATGTAGAGGGGGGGCCACGGGCTGCCTGGTTCTCAATGCAAGTTAGCTAGGCAGTGCCAAGTTAGGAAATGGGGCTAGTTTTCTTTGGAGAGAAATTTTGGATATTTCTACAGTAGGGCGGGAGTTAAATGAGATGTCTTTACAAGATGTCTGGCATACCTGCCAGAGGTCTCGCAGCAAAAACAGTTCTGAGGGACACCCAGAGGAGGCGGCACAGGTTTCTGCCTAGGCTCAGGAAAAAGAAAATCGGCACACTGGGAAACAGCAGAGTCCTGCCACTGACCCCCGTGGGTGGTTTGGGCCAGGAAGCATGTGCTTGGAAAGGTCCCCAGGGAAAGCTAAGGGAGATGGCTAGATTGGAACCAGTTCAGGGACCGCCTCTGGGCTATGGAACTGGAGGTAAGGGCAGGGCAGAGACACCTTCAGTTAAATACTTAAATGTATTTTTCTTTAAGTGGGATTGTATTCTGTAACCTGCAAACAGCAGAACATTTTTATGAATTCTCATCATATTAACTTTCTCTGCCCAATTGGTACATGGGACGAATGGCAGAGAGGTCCAGAATACAGCTGGGTTAGGCTGGGGATGTAGCTCAGAGGTAGAGCGCTTGCCTAGTATATGTGAGGCCCTGGGTTTGATCCCCGCACTGCCAAAAGAAAAAAGGCATTAAGAGACATTTCTAGTACATGTCTAAATGCTGGTGTGAAATGAATGTCTAGTGCAGCTGATTTAAGATTAGCCCAAGTGGGCTGGGGACTTAGCTCAGTGGTGCAGCACCTACCTGGTAAGGTCCTGAGTTCAATTCCCAGCACAGCCCTCCTCCAGAGAAAAAAGATTAGTCCAAAGAACTAATTAAAAATATACAGATTTCAGGGTGTGGCCTAGAATTCAGATTCTAGAGGCCTTGAGTGGGAGACAGAAACAAGAAGTAAATTTTAGTACTCTGCCTCCTCTGTATGAATCCAAAGCTTCTGAGGGTTGAAGAGTCTGTTAAAGCTGGCCGTGGTGGCTGTGTCTGTGATTCCAGCACTCAGAAGCCTGAAGCAGGAAGATTGTAGGAGGTTCAAGGCCAGCCCGGACTACTTAAGTGATTCCTGTCTCAAACAGCAAACAAACAAGAGTCTGGTAAAAAGAACATTTGGTGGGCCGGGCACGGTGACGCATGCCTGTAACCCCAGCGCTCGAGGGGCCCAGGCGAGAGGACCACTGTGAGTTCAAGGCCAGCCTGAACAGCATGGTGGGACCTTGTCTCACATAAGAAGAAAATGAATGAAGGGCTTAGCTGGGGTGCTGAAAGAAGAGGTTTCAGCAGAGGAAGTGGGGAAAGACAGCTGGGAGAACAGAAACACGCAGCTGTGTCAGATCCTGCAGGAGCACTGAGGAGACGGCTGGGCGGACAGAACCATTAGATAAATGGCTTTAGATGAGACCTGGGAGACGGGCAGCCCTGTGTGTGTCTCACCCTGGTCTGTGCTCAGGAAGTGCGTTTTCTGCTATTCTGTTTTGAGAAGAAAAGTTTCAGTAGTATGGAGGGGCCAGAGGCCAGGAAGCAGGTGTTTAAGATGGGAATAACCAAGATTAAAAGGCCGGTGACAGCTGGGCTGAGGGAATCCTTGCAGCAGGTGTAACGGGAATTCTTTTCATTAAACAATTTCTCTAACAAATGAGAATCCCCCATAGCCCCCCAGAAGGTGATGAGGGGTGAACGCACCGTCTGGAGGTGAGGAAGGGGACCTGGACAGCAAAGGGAGAACAACTTCAGCCTTGGTAGTGTCAGAGAAGCAAGATGCCTTCCCCCCCCCTTTTTTTGGGGGTACTGGGGGTTGAGCTCAGGACCTGGCACATGGTAGGCAAGCACTTCGCTGCTAAGCTGCATCCCCAGCCCTTTCTAATTTTATTTTGAGACATGGTCTCACTAAGTTGTCCAAGTGGGCCTTGAATTTGGTGACCCTCCTACCTCAGCCTCTCAAATAACTTAAGATAACAAGTGTGCAGCACCACATACCTTTTTACTTCGTGATTCTTCTCCTGGTAGTTTTTATAATTATTTTCCAGAAGACATAATTCAAAGTAGGGGAAGGGTGAATGCAGAAAGATGTTCAACCTGACATTATTTACAACTGTCGTGAAACCAGAGACAACTTCATAAGCTACCATGGAATTCATGAGATAATTATAGGGGGCTGGGGATATAGCTCAGTGGCACAAGCACCTGCCTGGTAAGCGTAAGGTCTTGAGTTTGATTCCCAGTACAAAAAAAAAAAAAAAGATAGTTATGGGAAATGCACTTAATATGCTTACAAAGTTGTTCATTTTCGTGATTCTGTAATGACAGAAATGTTTTATACTAAATAAAAATGTAATGGGGAAATGTTTTATGTTAAGTGAAAAGCCTGGGGTATACAGAAATATATTATTTTCTGCAGTTTGTTTTACAAATACAGTGAGTTTGTAAATACTCAGTCTATAATATGTGCGCAGAGAAAGCTAAAGCTTACTGAAGTTTATCATAACTTCACTGGAGGATGGAGGGAAACTTTTTTTGAGAGCAAGAGTGTCAATGTATAGTTCAGGCTGGCCTTGAACTTGTGGCAGTCCTCCTGCCTCAGCCTCCTGAGTGCTGGGATTACGGGGTGAGCCATCACACCTGGCTGCTTCGATTTTTTAAAACACATTTTTCTGTACAGTACTTCCCTCAGTACTTTTTTTTTTAACCTAGACCATGTCTTATTTTGATAATTAGTACAGCAAAATATTCTTTTAAATCAAAACCAAAATAGTTTATTTTTCAAGTAAGACATAAACTTTAATACAGTTTATAAAATTTGGGGGAGGTTGTTTGTTTTGAGACAGGAGTGAGCTATGTAGTTCAAGCTGGCCTTAAACTTACTATGCCTCCCAGGTCGGTCTTAAACTTGAAGCGATCCTGCTGTCTCAGCCTGTGGAGTGTTAGGAGAGTGCTGGGATTACAGGCATGTACCACCAGGCCCTGCATAAACATATTTTGCCTGCATAAGGTAAAAGACTAGAAGAGCAGTAAGAGTTTGGGTGGGTTTTCTTTTCCCCCTTCTTTGGTGTTTTCCATTGTTTGCGATGTATCTGTTCCTTTTAAACTCAGGAACAGGTGTACAGCAGTTAATAGTGTGATTGCATGAAAGAGCTGAGAACGGACTGAGTGCTGAGCAGGGGGAGCAGGCCATCCTGGGCTCTCGTGAAGGGCAAGGCGGCGATCTGTGCTGTGAGGGACACCTGTGAAGTCGCTCCGAGGTCCTGCATTTGCAGCTTCCTGGGCTCTTCCTTTCTGCTGAGCGCGCATAGGCAGGTTTCTTGCTGTTCGGAAGCTCTCCGCAAACGCTTGAAGCGCTAGCCTGGCTTTGACCAGTAGTCTGTCTCATGCTCTTGAATTTGGGGACTTTGGGATCCAGTTAGGTTTCCTTGAAGGTGGCACACTAGTGACTCAGGCTGTGGAAAAGGGAGGGCCACCTCTGAGGACCAGACTGAAGAGGCCACAAATGCATAGCTGCAAGAGGCCCTCATCTAGGACAACTTGGCATTCTGTGAGTCCCAGGCCAGAAATGCCATCCAAGCTTTAAGGAGAAAAAAATAGGAAGCAAGCAAGAAAAAGAGGTTATAGTCATTTTCTTAAGTACTGTTTGAATATTGGTTTAAGTATGGGGAAAATTAAGTATGGAAAGGAAGCTTAAACCCTTTCCCAGTGTAAAATTTAAAATCCATATATGTAGTTTTATGGAGAAGTGAGACATACTTCTTTAAAAGTCTTCTGGCAATGAAATAGCGCCACAGCGTGCTGGTTGAAAGGAGCCCAGCTATGCCAGGCTGAGGGCAAAGCCCTGAAAGGGTGGAGAGAGAAACTCAAAGATGTGCCCCAGCCGGGGAAACAGCCTTGGAGTAGAAAAGGGTGAGCTTGAGTGTCTTTTCAGGACAGTTGAGAAAGAAGAGTGCGTCTCCCCCATGCCATTGAAGCAGACACCTGAAGGTCTGCTTAAGTCGATCGGCAGGTAAAAACAACCGCAGTGGCCGTGACAGCCAGCTCCTGAAAATTACCAGGAGCAAGACCGGGCCTGCAGAGCGGGTGCCCCGAGACACTCACCAGGGTACAGAGCCAGGTAGAAACCTGCGCTCTGCCCAGCCGAGCAGCACTGGGGAGCAGCACACAATGTTGACCTTTTGCTAACTATAAGCCATTTGGCGAGGCACTATGGAGCTAACAAGGTGTAACACTTGGACTTTCCTGCAAAGTGTTAATTCTCTCTATCTGGATAAAGGAGTAGGGTTAGGGTAGATAGATATAAATATAAGCTAACACCCTCTTCCTTTTATTTTTTTGAGATGGGGGTCTCTATGGAATTCAGGCTGGCCTTGAACTCACTACAGAGCCCAGCCTGGCCTCAGATTTGTGGCGTCCTTCTACCTCAGCCTCCCGAATGCTGGGATCACAGGTGTGCGCCAACAGACCTCACTAACACCCTCTTCCTGAGGGATCATTTGGAAGTAAAATCGCATATTTGAGCACAGTCAAGAGGCTAATGCAAAAGAAGCCTCATCATACCTAAATTTTCCTTTGTAAACTCTAAATTGTGGGCTGCTCTTTTAAACATCTGGAGCCCTTTCCTTTTGGTGGTGCTGCATCCCCTAAAATGCTCTGAAAGTAGAATGTTAGCCCCTGGAGGGCAGGAACAGTTTACTGTGTCTAGAACAGTCCTGGGTATTTGGTGATGTTGCTAAATGCATGTACAAAAGTCAAACAACAGGGCTGAATGTGTAGCTCAGTAGTGAAGCTCTTTCCGAGCAAGCACAAGGCACTGAATTCAGTCCCCAGTGCCACAAAAAGAAAACTCAAAAGTTGAACAACAGGTAGACATGTTCTGAGATGCTTATAAAATTCGTAATTCCCCTTCACCTTTAGACACAGTCCTGTGAGGTATCTTCAGGGTGCCCAGTGGTCTTTATTTTGATGCTCGTTTCACATCTGGACATAACATCCAGAGCCTCTAGCTGAGGCTGAGAAATTACTGCTCTCAACATTCCCCATGGCTGACATCGTTACGATCCCTGTACTTTTAATCACCAGCATCCCTGCTTCTGCATTTTCTAGTAAGCACAGAATACAGTCAGCCAGATCTTTCAGACAAACATGGTCATCCCAACAAAGGAAATGCCAAAATTGAACTGTGAGATAATTGTCAGAAGACCAGCGTCTTTTTCTGCACGGCAGTTTAGGGATACAGCAAGTTGTGGGGTGAAGCCGAGGAAGGTCTGTAGAAACTGGCTACTTCCCTGGTAGCTGCTCACTCAAGTCAGAGACAGACCTCACCATGAGAGGAAGTAAATGCCCTTCGAGCTGCACTAACCTTGTAAACCAGACCTGTAAATTGGCAGCTGCCAGATGTTGCCCTTGCAGACTCGTGACTTAATCTCCTTAAGAAGCTTTCTCTGAGCAAGGCTGAGACTTCTCAGAATACACTAAATCTGCGTTTGTGACCCTGACAGAGTTCTTCCTGCCAGGGTCTGGAGAGGGGCGCTTGTCGGTCTCCGCACTGCCTTAACCCCTCTAGTGCTGGGTTCCAGGTCTCCTTCTTCCGCTCTTTCTCCCATGGCGCAGAGCCTGTGCTGGGCACTAACCTGCAGTGTCTCTGTGCTTCTCTTCTTACCTCTTCTTTCCCCTTCTCTTTCCCTTTTGCTGTGGTGTGTCCAGAAAAGGAAGTCGAGTTCCAGCGTGCACCTAATGGTGAGCCTTGCCTGCCCACCCATCCGCCACTCCATGCTGCCTGAGCCCGCCTGCCAGCCATGCAGACCCATTCTGCCATGTGCGCGCGCTTCACTCATCCTCACTGCATGTCTGTGCCGTGTGGGCAGGTGCGGCCTGTCCTGCCAGGCCGGGGCCAGTGCCCAAGGTCACCCAGCGGCCTCACACATGGGCTTTAGAAAGTGTGGAACAGCACCCCTTGCTGTGGAGGTTGGGTGGCTCCCCTCAGCCCAGAGCAGGGAGCGAAGCTGGCAGGGACTCAGGGCCAGGTGACAAGCTCAGGGAGACCCTCGCTTACTGTCACTCAGGATGTGTGTGGCTGCTGCACGCAGACCTACACCTGTGGGCAGCTGTGTGGTGGGCATGGGGTGGGCTGTAGGGCTCTGGCTCTGAGCCTTGCTCACCTGGCTTTTCCCCTGGGCAAGTCCTGTTCTCAGGCTGGGCCCAGGGTTCATCCTGCACACCCAGCCCTCGGGAACAGTTGACAGACTGCAGCACGCAGGTCTTTCTCACGGGACACAAGGCACCAAGGGGAGCTTTGCAATCTTGAGTCATCATGAAACTGTCCATTAAAGTCAAAGATGGGGTCACCTGGGTGCCACTCTGAGCCTCTGCAGGCTTTAGAGGCACCCTGCAGTCCTTGTCCCCTGCCAAGGTCTTGGTGTCCCCTGGGCTTTGTGAACTGGGCAGCCTTTACCCATCAGCCCCAAACAGGAGGGGAGCGTCCTACTAGGCTAGGAGGCTCTGCTCTCTGGGTGGGAATGGAAGAAACAGCTCACCTGGGTTTGGGCTCACATGCTGGTTCCTCCGAGGACTCTTTCCAGCCTGCAGAGTTCAGCGGAGTCTTGCAGCACGCTATGCCTGGCTCAAGGTTCCAGGCGTAGCCCTGAGTTTCGGGTGGATAGTGTTAGATCTGGTCCAAGAGGCCTCCGGGCAGGATGTAGAACAGTCTGGAAGCCTCTGTGTGTCCTAGCAGGGAAGGAGCATGTTCTGGCTATGAGCATGTCCTCGTTATGCCCTGCAGAGGCAGCAGTCACGCGTTTGTCTCTGCCTGTTGAATAACTTGCAGGCATCAGGCTGCTCAGTGGCTGAGATTCCCCTGGGATGCCCAGTGAGGCTGTCTTCTGTTAGGGAATCGTAAGAGGCAGCGAGCACCGATAACGGCCCCCTGCCCTGGAGATTGGCCTCCTTCCCTCCTCTCCAGTCTCCCCACTTCCCTGCCTAGCTCCGCCATTCTGTGATATTTTAAAAGGCAGGGTATCCCTGGTGCTGGGGCTGCTGTTAGGAGCGTGGGCCCGCCTGCCAGGCAGCCAGCTGTTTCCTGAGGCCTGGATTCTGGACCACAGCCCCAGGCCCTGCCAGGATTTACCTGCCCCTCCATGGAGCTCTGTCCTCATTGCAGCTGATCAAGCCCAAGATCTATCGGGTGCAAAGTGGCGACGTAGCCTTGCCTCTGTCCCCTGGGGTCCGTGGATAGGTTCTGTACCCAGCATTGAATTCTCCCTTCCCGCTCTGGCACCATCTCCTAGGTCAGGTGTTCTTGCCCTTCTTCCTCTTCTCTTTAGCTCAGGCTTCAAGGCAGTATTTCATCGCAAGGAAATGTCAGTGCCAGGTAGATGGGCAGCAGGAGATTGCCCGCAGATAGGGGAGCCAGAGTTTCTGAAATTTTTTCCGTTTCCTTAGAAATCCCTGTCTTTTTCTACCTGTAAAGTAGGAAGAAGGTCCCGAGTTTCTTTTATCAGGTTTGACTGTACAACGATATGGCCCCTGGTATAGCAGAGATTTCTGGAGAAGTGTTTTAAAACAAGGCTTTGTCTGGTCCCATCTTGAGGATGCTTTCAGAGCTAGGCCTCTGGGGCCCTTCCAAACATGCCCTCACCCTGGTCATCTCTCCAGCCCTGGCTCCCATCTGTGGAATGTTCTGGGGCCACTCAGGCCTAGCTCCTCTGGGCCAGGCCAGGGCATAAGGGAGGTCTGGGACTTGAGCGTGAGGGGCTTTGGTGACACAGGAGGAACTAAACCATCTGTTTTCTTGTCTCAGCCACAGAGCAACAACAAAAACAGTCTCGTAAGCCCAGCCCAAGAGCCTGCGCCCTTGCAGACGGCCATGGTACCTCCTGACTACAGCTTCTCTGCCTCTGCCCCAGCTGCCCCTGCTCCTTCCCTTCTCTTGCCCTCCCCTGCAGGACTCCTTAGCCTCTTTCCTCTTCTGACCCCTATAGAGCAGGCTGCTCTGTGTGCTGCCCTGTAGGTACCTTGCCCTTCATTTCCCGCCTGACCATGCTCTGTCCTGCATGGCAGAACTGCTCGCTGTTCCTGTTCATTTTGCTCTTGTAGTGAAAGAGTGATCTGGGCTCTCAGCAAACCTCCCAGTTCCAGCGGGGGCGCCCCAGTGGGTCTGCTCAGGGGCTGGGAAAAGGAGTTGCTTAATAAAGGAGAGGGTAGGCTCTTTCTTGGGACCTGTACCTCAGTTCCTAGAGGCCTGTAGAACCTGCCTCAGCCTCCTCTTTGCAATGGCAAGGACAGAAGGAGGGCTGGGGTTGCCCATGTCTGGATGATGCCGAGGTCTCTGGGATTCTAGAGAACCCTGTCTGTCTGAACTCTCTCGAGGCTTTTCCAGGGGGCGCTCTGTCTGAGAGCTCCTTCTGCTAACTAGAGCAAGGCTAACTATCGAGTTTGGGGGGGCGGGTAACTGGGAGAGAAGCAGGGATAATCTGGCTGCCACACCTTTTGCTTCCTGCAGAACCTTGAGGACCACCCAGGGAAGGCAGGAGGTGGGCAGAGCTTGCTGAAGGGATACCCTGCGTCTCTCGGGGAGACCTTATTGTTCTGGTCTCTCTGTGCCCCTGCCTCCTGTATACCCCTGATGAGCACTGTTGTCAGGACCCTGCCCATGCTCCGAGTCCCATGGCTTCTCCATGTACTCGCCTCTTGGGGCCTCGGTGCAGAAAGAACCCTCAGAACCAGCCGGAAGCAGGGACAGAGGCTCCTGGCCCCAGGACTCCTGCTTTCACCAGGATGCTGCTACTTAGCACCCAGTGGTAGCACCTAAGTCCGGGGCACCCTGGCTCCCCGAGACCCCACCTGGGCCAGGGTTATCTATCCTGAGGGGATGGCTGGTGGCCTGGGTTCAGTCAGTAGTCGTCATAGGTTTTCTAGAGGGTATTTGGGTGAGGGTGGGATCCTTCAGGGAAGAGCGGTAGGTCTGTTCCCAAATCAGGAGGGTTATTTCTATCTTCTCTCACAGGAGCCACAAACCACCGTGGTGCACAACGCTACAGATGGGATCAAGGTGAGTGCGTGACTCCTGAGCCCGACTCCTGCTTTGTGGAGCAGCAGGAGACGGCTGGGCTGGGCCTGAGTCCTGCAGATGGGCACCTGCAGCCTGCATCCTGAGGTTGGGTGTTTGCCGAGGCCAGGCCAATCGGAGTCCTATCTCTGAATCCCTGGGAAGATCACTGAACCACTCTGCACCTCTCTTTTCCTATCTGTAAATTGGGAATGAAAATAATGGAATCTTTCACCATGAGTTGTGAAATTTAGTGAGAACAGATGTTAGCTAAAGGAAACAGAAGCAAGGTATAGTCAGAGCTCCTCTGCGCCACACCCTGTTCTCAGTCACTCCAGCAAATACATAACGGGCCCTCCAAGGCTGGTCCATGGCTGGCTTACAGAGATGACATTACAAATGGGGGGGATAATCAATCAATAATCAAAATAAAATCCAATAGTGAGAAGTGCTCTGAAGAAAGTGGCCCGAAATAGAAAGACAGTGAATGGGGCCTTTAATTAAACGGTCAGGGAACTGCCTCGGGGGGATGCTGATCTAGCAGCTCAGGAAGGAAGTGGGGGGGCTGTGAGTCCTGGTGCCCTAGACAGGGACTGCAAGTGCTGAGGCCTGGCCGTCACGAGGGCTGCACAGTGGATGTGATGAGCCAGGGCCTGAGTCAGGAAGGCGGTGCTCATGGAAAAGCAGGCAAGACCTGTGGTGGCGTTTGTACTATTCTAACAGCAAGAAGCTGTTGGCAGTTTTCAGCAGGGGCATCGCATGAATACACACTCTAAAAAGATGCAGGTGGCGACTTTGGAGCAGGAACTTGAGGGTAAAGGCAAGAGAAGCCGCAGGGAGACCGGAAGCTGCTGTAGTGGTTCAGGTGCGGGGTGTCGGCGTTTGGACTCAGACTCTGTACAAATAAAAATCTGTACAATCTGTACAAATAAAAAATTTAATGATGTTGAGCCATGTGAAATTGCTAATATTCAACTATTTTTAAAATGCAGAAATGGCAGTTTCATATACATAAATATAATATAGTTGAATGAATCTTACTGCCTTTTTCCTGTCTATCTGCAGTAAAGTCCGTTTTTTAATTTTGTGGTCATCCATGGGCTTTGTAAATTTGAATAAACCTAAAAACCAGCCAGGCATGGTTTATTTTAGAGCGTTTATTTTAGAGCTAGAAGCAAAGGATTTTATTTTAGATGGGTTGCTTAGGGCATCAGGGAAAGCGAGAAGAATCGGGGGGTCACTGCAGGTTTTCATCTGCTGAGTGGCTGGGCAGACGGGGTAACTTACGGAGCTGGGGAAGAGTAGGACAGACTCTTGGGGGGCCTAGGGTGTTGCAAGTCAGAAGGCGAGGGAGGAGTCGAAACTTCACCTCCTTGTGGCACTTCTTGTTGTGGCCAGCGCTCTGCCTTTGTGTTGCTTGCTCCTTTGAGCTTGCGAGCTCGAGTATGTGGAAACACATTCCTTTCGGCCCACAGGGCTCTACAGAGAGCTGCAACACCACTACCGAAGACGAGGACCTCAAAGGTAGGTGCTGGTCCTTGGAGGGGAAAGGGCCCCAGCTGTGACCCCAGCGCCTCGGCAGTGATTGCGCACCTGCCTTGTCTGTCTTGAGAACTGGGATTGGTGGGTGCTCATTGCCGGGAGAGGGTTTGGCATGGAGATAACTTCCCGTGGGCCAAGATATGAGGCCTCTATCTGGTGTTGCTGGGCTGGGTGAAAGTCTTTCCTCCTTTGACCTAAGTCTAGGTTAACTGAAGTAGCTCTTCCTGGGCCCAGGGCTCACAGCTTCTGTTGGTAATAATGATGTGATGTCCAACAACAGGGACGTCTCGGGTTCCTGCAGAAGCTGGGCGCCCAGTAGGACATCCTGGTTTTCCCGAGGCAGTTCCCAGGATGTGAAACTATCAGTTTTGTTTTGTTTTGTATTTTGGTGCCGGGAATCAAATTCAGGAACCTTGTGCTTACCAGGCAGGCGCTGTGCTGCTGAGCTATTTCCCCAGCCCCAAAACTATCAGTTTTAAAATCAGGATAAGGACTGAGGATAGGTAGCTCAGTGATTGAGCACTTGACAGCATATTCAGTCCTCAGCACTGCAAAAAAAAAGAATGAAGGGAGAGGAAGGATGAGAAAAAAGAAAGAAAAAGACCAAGTTAGTGTTGGGCCCTGTGGGGTGAGTTGGGTGCTGTAGTCCAGAGGTTTGGCCGTGGATGGTGCAGTCAGAACTGACGTGATGTCTGTGAGACCACACTGAGCTGTGTCTCGGGGAGCCCCCAGCCGCAAGGACCACCGGCTGGGCCTGGGGCTGCCCCGAGTGTAGGGAGTGTGGCAGGCCCCACCAGGGGCCCTCCCATCTCCTCTTGGAGTCGCTCCTGGAATTGCTCCCTTTGCCTTCGGCGAGCTCCCTTGAGGCAGGCATCACAGAAAACGGTGTGGAAGGGCAGCGCTGAGCGCTGTCTGAGGGCAGTAGGAGGCACTGAGCCTTTGGGTACCAAAGCCAACAAGGACAAGAACAAAAATCGAAAGCAGAGACATGCGGTAATAAGGAACACTGCCCCCCCCAGGCTGCTGGGAGTCAGGTCAGAGCCATTCGGTTGGGGCGCTGCTGGCAGAGTGGAAGGCACCCTGTAGGCTGGGCCCTCAGGCTTGTGGCCCTTGAGCATCTTCCTTGGGGACAGGGGTCCCTGTACAGACTATTCAGGGCTTGCCTGGAAGCTGCAAGCCTGGGTCTGTCTGTGCACCTTCCTGGTGCTTTGGCTGGGAGGCCTCTGGCAGAGGCGGCGCAGTGGCAGTGGGGTGTGGTCCAGCGCCCGCAGCAGCCTGAACGTCACTTGGCCCCGGCTCTGCAGCGCCCCGGGCTCGGGTCCTGTCCAGCTTGCTCGCTCACCTGCCTTGTTCTGTTTGTTTTGGCTGCTCTGCCTTGCCCTGCCCTGCCCTGGCTGGCTAGCTGCCCCGCTCCGCACTGGGAATGGCAGCTCGGTGCCTGAAGGACGGAGCTCCTGGGACAGAACAGCCCCCTCTGCAGGCATGCAGCCCCAGCCTTCTCTCTGCTCCTCAGCCAGTAAGTGTGAGGGAGGCACGTTCTGGCTTCCAACTCCCTGGCTCGTCCTGAAGCCCCGAGGGATCCCCCCAGAGCTGTCAGCCCGCCCCAGCTGCCCAGCTGGAGACCCCGTGAATACCAGGCAGGGGCCCTGAGTCTGGGGCCAGAGAAATACCTTCAAGCGGGTGGAAGGACATGGCGTGGAGGGAGGGAGTAGAAAACCTCCGGGGTGTGCAGTGGGCATGGCGTTCGCAGCAGCCGGGAAGAAGGGCAGAAGCAGGCGCCCGGTCTGTGGGGCAGTAGTGAGATTGCAGTAGCCGAGAACTGTCGGGGTAGGTTTTCTGGGGGCTCAGGCTCTTGTCATATTCCAGACAAGGGGCTCGGGGTGAGACCGACCTGAGATGAAATCCCAGCCACGATGCCTACAGCAGTGTGTGAGGGAGCTTAGCTTCCCCAAGCTTATGGGGGGGGGGGTCTACCTCCAACGTTGTGACGAATAAGCGACAGGGAAGGCCTTAACACGATGCCTTGCAGGGTCACTGCAGCTCATGGTCCCCAGAGCTGTCGTCCTGTCTGTGCTGGAGAAGGCCTCTTGGCTTCTCTTCCTCCCACATCCACTGGTATATTTTCGGAACATGAACCTTTACACCTGCAGGTCCTGGTCAGGTCCTCTGGAGGGTGGAGGGGTTCGGCAGGGTTGCAACAGGACTGTGTGGTGTGGACATACCTGCCTGCTTCTTTGGAGGAGGAGGAGAGTTCTCTGGTCCTTCTAACTGGCCGCTTGCTCCCCCGGAGTCACCCCCAGTGGTGGCGCACCCCTGGTTGTGCTGCCTGCTCCCAGCTGGGACCCTCGGCTGTGCCGGCCCAGCGGTGCCGTGCCGGTGCTGTTCTGATGCTTGCCTTTGTCTTGCAGCCTCTTGCTCCTGTGAGGAAAGGCTTGTGGCCTGGGCCAGCCCAGGGAGCCAAGATTAGCCTGAGCTTGGTTCAAGTTGTCCCTTACCTAAGCGGGCCCCCTGCTGATAGTGGCACTCACTGTGTGAGAGCTGCCTACAAGGGCAGGGTGTCACCAGCCACCCTTGGTGAGGGATGGGCTGGGAGGCTCTGAGGGCACTGACTGCCTGCCTGTCGGTCTGAGCTTTGTCGTGGTTTCCCTGAGGGCCACATCCTGGCAGGAGGGCTGGTGTGAGAGTTACAGCTTTTCCAAGGCTTGACCAGGGCAAATGGAGCCTCGGCAAGAGGCTTGGCAAGGGGCACGCAGGAGTTTTTCCAGTTCCAGGATCCCTTATCCCGGCAAATCCTGTGGAGGAGATAAGCAGGGCAAGGGAATTCAGAGTCCATCTTAGGGCTCTCTTCACCCCTAACTAGATCCTGCTTTCCGGGGGCTGTTGCCCGAGGTTAGGCCCTGGGCCCTGGATGAGGGCTCTGAGCGAGGGTAGCATCTGAGATCTGACTGGGCCTCTTCCATGGGGGGCGGGACAGGGCGGAAACTGCTGTGTGGGGAGACGCTTAGAGAGGGCGAAGTGCTGGGGGTGAGTCAGGCAGACTGGTAGAGCACTCATCGTGCTGCAGGCTCCTTGGCTGTTGAAGAGAAGTGTTTTCTGCTACCTGGTTGTTGATGGAGAGGGAGGAGAAATACCAGAGACCTGACTTAGCGGGGCGCTCACAGAGGGTATGGAGAGAGGGGTAGGCTTGCTCTTTCTGCGAAAGGCCCGACAGAGAAGAGGGATGTCTTTGACAGAGAGGACAAGGGACACCCTAAGGGGTCAGACTGGGCTCTTCTGTCATGGGAGAGGTTGCGCAGAGGGTCAGTTGGTGAATTTTATTCTCCTACAGTGCGAAAGCAGGAGATCATTAAAATCACAGAACAGCTGATTGAAGCCATCAACAACGGGGACTTTGAGGCTTACACGTGAGTAGAGACCCATATCCTTGAGGCCTAGGTCATTCCTCAAGGCCTCCTCTGCTCCCAGAAAGCAGTGGGGCCCACGGGGCAAGGGTGGGCTGGGCTTGGGCAGTGTCCGAGTTAAACCCAGAGACCCTAGGCCTTGGGTAGTTGGCCGGTGGCTGAGCCTGAAGCACGGCCTATCGCTAAGCTGCTGCTTTGGGGCAGACCTGCTCCCCTAAAAGGAAGGCCTGTAACTCCCCTGTCTGACAGTGTGCTTTGGCCTTCTCTCCCCGCCCCCGCCCGCCCCTCTCTCTCTCTTTTTCCTTTCCTGCAGGAAGATTTGTGACCCAGGCCTCACTTCATTTGAACCTGAGGCCCTCGGTAACCTCGTGGAAGGGATGGATTTCCATAAGTTTTACTTTGAGAATCGTGAGTGGGTTCGTGCTGCTGATATACTCCTGCCTGCCCCATCGCCCCCCCTTGCCTCGGCACCCTTGTCCTCCTCCGACCTTCCTGGTGCATCCTGCTCTGTATGCCTCCCCCTCCCTGCCCTGCGGGTCTGGTGCCCTGCTGGTCTTAAACTGCCCCCTTAAAGGCGAGAGCCCCAAATGCCCATTCACCCTGCAGCTGCCTCAGGGCAGTGCTGGTCACCACAGTCAGGAGCACTGTATTTCTTTAAGCCTCACCTTTTTTCAGGTCAGATTGCAAAACCCCCAAGATTAGGTCAAGAGGATTTTAGCAAGTAATCTGTGTCTGCAGGTTTCATAATAGAGGAAATTAAAACCAGAGTAAGAATGTGCAAGCGAGTAACAGGGAACTGGTGGTGATGTGTGGTACTGGAAGTTGTCCGGAGAGGCAGGCACTCCCTGGTTTTGGGGGTCCTCTGGTTAAAGGTCCAGGGCATAAAGAAGTTGCATCATCACCTGCTCCCATCTTTCCAAAACGTGTTGAGGACTCCGCCCTGTTGGTTCCTCTTCTTGTCTACTTTACCCTGGGCCTTTTCCCATCTCCCCTGAGTTCTATTTGGTTGCTGCATATTTCTGCTATGTTTAACCGTACAAGCAACTTTTCACCGAAAGCAATTGCAGAGTTTGTATTAGTTCTAAGGTCTCCTGCAGTTTCTGTGTAACATTGGGGTTGAACTAAAATGCGCATCCAATAAAAATGGTGCGGCCTGCACAGCCTGTACTAATGATGACAGGTGCCTCTCCTTGCCTTTCCCAGGAGGATCCCGGGGGATAGTCTTAGCTGGGTGTTTCGGTGGTTTTTAACTTTGATGACTTTTCTTTTTAAGTCACAAATCAGTTTTGAGAGTTTTGAGTTAATAATTTTATAAGCCCTAAATAAGGACAGGCTAACTTTGTGAAATCTGAACATCAGCCTAACAGAGTGGAAAGACCATAAATCTGGGTGTGGTGGGGCACACCCACCATCTCAGCCCTCCACAGGCTGAGGCAGGAGGATTGCTATGACTTCAGAGCCAGCCTGGGCTACATAGTGAGTGTGAGTTTAAGGCCAGCCTGAACTACAGAGCGAAATTAAGAAAGAAAAGAAAAGGAGAAAGGGAGGGAAGGAGAGGGGGGAAGAAGGTGAGAGAGAAAGAGAAGGAAAAAAGATCCTAGCACAGTGTTTTGGCGCACGCCTGTAATCCCAGCACTCAGAAGGCTGAGGCAGGAGGACTGCTGTAAGTTCCAGACTGTGCTGGGCTACAGTGAGTTAAAGTCCAGCCTGAACTGCATAGCGAGACCCTGTCTCAAAAAGACAGAAAAAAAGGAATGCAGCCACATGTGAATTCGATGCCTGGTTAAGAGTAGCCCCTGTTGTCGTCACTGCCCGCGCCCCTCTTCCCTTCGGGTCCTTGAGACCGCTGTACCGCGCTGTACCCTCATGCCTCGGGGGTGTTGCAGAGTCTAGGGCCGGTTTGCTGGGGGAGACTTTGAAGTGCAGGCTGGAAGGAGCCTGACGCCCGCCAACCTCCCCTCCCCTGCCCTGCCCTCCACAGTCCTGTCCAAGAACAGCAAGCCCATCCACACCACCATCCTGAATCCGCACGTCCACGTGATCGGGGAGGACGCGGCCTGCATCGCCTACATCCGTCTCACCCAGTACATTGACGGCCAGGGTCGGCCTCGCACCAGCCAGTCCGAGGAGACCCGGGTCTGGCACCGCCGGGACGGCAAGTGGCTCAATGTCCACTACCACTGCTCAGGGGCCCCTGCCGCACCGCTGCAGTGAGCTCAGCCACAGGTGCTCCTGGTGGGGGAGGAGCGGCTGGGAGGCTCTGGGACAGGTGGGGTCGGAGCGGGAGGACAAGGCTGGGAGGCGGCCCTCGGCAGGACGGCAAGATGTGTGGGCCACCCCAGGGGAACGGAATGACCCTGGCTGGGCGGTGAGGTTGTAAGTTAGGCTGTGAAGCCAGGGAGGCTTGGATCTGGCTCCAGAGCTCCGAACTGGGTGTGCCCAGACAGGGTACTTGCCCTCCCTAAACCTTGGATAGTTTAACCGTCAAAAAGAAGGCAGGGTGGTACCTACCTCGTTGAATTGGTGAGGATTAAGTAAGGTACTGTAAGTGAAATACTCAGTAGGTGCTCAAACACAAGGCAATGCTCTATCTAAACACTAGCTTCTCCCCGCCCCGCCGCCTCTGACAGGATGGCCAGGTGTGCAGTGTGCTTGTTGCGTCCTGGAAATTCACCTGTGTGCTCACTGTCCTCTGTTCTGTTACTGTGTTCTGTCTTCTTCAACAGGGGCATTAGGAGATTCCAGCTGGAGGTCGAACCTTCGCAGCCAGTGGCTCTGGAGGGCCTGAGTGACAGCGGCAGTTCTGTTCGTTTGAGGTTTAAAACAGTTAAATTACAAAGCGGCAGCAGCCAGTGCACGCCCCTGCATGCAGCCCTCCGCCCGCCCTTCGCGTCTGTCTCTGCTGTACCCAGGTGTTTTTTACATTTAAGGAAAAAAAAAAAAGATTGTTTAAAAAAATGGAATCCGTACCATGATGTGTTTTAAAACCACCGATAGCCCTTGAGCCAGCAAGAAGGCAGGAGTTGGTGTGATGCCCATCCTGGCGTGAACAGCGGGGCTCCACCCACCAGCCCTGAAGAGGTGAGCTTGGCCTCAGGCCACCATGGACTCGGGGACCAGGCAAGGACTCTGACAGAGCTTGGGGGCCCGTGAAGTGACCGCAGCCCCTGAGGTGGCCTGCTTACCCCAGGTCTAGGAGTGGACTTCTTCCGAACCTGCAGAGGCGCCTAGAAGGAGGCTGAGGAAAACAACACGGCCATGAGACCTACTTGGGAGAGAATTCAGAGCTCCCAGCCTGCTATGAAAGCAGCTGGGAAGCAGTGGCCTTAGGACTGAGGGGCCCCGGACTTGTTGTACTGTTCCATTTAGCGTAGAAAGGAGGAGAACCGGTGCTGCAGAAGTGTGTCCGCTATGAAGCTGATGAGAAACCTCATGTTAGCCTGATATGCACTCACGCATCCACTTTAGAGGGTGCACGGTGTGCACGGGCTCTGACTGTGCGGCCTGCTCCCTGCGGCTGGGAAGGGAAGGGGTTGCTGCTTTGCGTGGTGATTGTTTTCCTAATAACTTAGCAAAGAGAGAGTCAGACCCTGGTCATGGCTCCCCATACTGCCTCTGGCAGTTCTGTTTCTGTGCTTATCTGGACCATCTTAGTCTTGCCTTTTCACGATGGTGGTCTCTTGCTGACCCTCCTCTGGGCCTGGGTCCTCTGCCAAGTGCCCTGTGGGACCGGAGGAGTGAGGCAGTGGCATAAGAGGTGGTGGTTGTTTCTATGCATTCAGGCTGCCCTCAGGGCCGTGTCCCTCTTCCTCTTCCCTTGCTGCACGTCCATCTGTACCCCTGTCTCTGAGATCGACCTGACTGCTCTGGCAAGAAGAGGAAGCGCCCTCTTTACAGAAGCCCCTTTGCTGACCAGCCGAAGTGTAGACTTACTGCTGGACAATCTGCATGGGATCACCCCCTCACCTGCATGTACCTGGAAAGGCATCCAGAGCCGAGGCCCCAGCACTCATTGTCCCTCTCTGTGCTCAAGGAGTCCATTCCAGGAGGAAAAGCTCTCTGCCCTAGGCGGATCACAGAGAAGATAACGGAGGAGGACTGCTCTGGGCCTTGGTTCCCCCAGTCAGCTGCGTGTATTTACCTGCATAGATACCTGCGCCTCGGGGGGGGAAGGTGGGTAGACTCCAGCCCCCTGGACGACCTTCAGGAGGCACAGGAGCTTCAAGAAGAGGCAAAAACCACGGTGCACTTTGGAGCCAGCTGAGAAGAGCGCACACTCAGGTGCTGGTGCTTGGACGTAGCCAGGCCCCTCCAGCACCTCATGCATGCCCTCGCGCCTTCCTGCCCAGCAGCCTGCAGTACCAGCTCGCAGACACATTCACCACAGGGTTTGGTTTTGTTGGCTTGAAGACACGGTCTTAGAGTTCATTGAGACGCATAGCTTCAAGTGGCTGCTCCAGCCCTTCTTCTTAGCAATCTTACTCTTTGGGGGCTAAGTCAGCATCTATAGACAATAGACTATTAAAAATCATCTTTTAAACAGGAAATGGAAGGCGTTTGATGCAGAATTTTTGCATGATGACATAGAAATAATTTAAAAATAGTGTTTGTTCTGAATGTTGGTAGACCCTTCATAGCTTTGTTACAATGAAACCTTGAACTGAAGATATTTAATAAATAACCTTTAACAGTCCATTGTGTTACTGGTGTTGGACGCTTATGGCCAGGGGTTTAGGTTTTTAACACCCTGCTTTAACTTTTCTCCCTCTGAGCTCATCTTAGAAGACTTCCACATAAACTAAGTCCCCAGTCTCTGGGACCAGCGGGGTGGCGGAGAGGACAAGGGCCCTTGAAGTGTGGGCTAAGGGTCTCGCCCGGCCTCGCCCCGCCCCTGCCCAGGGCGAGAGACGCTCCACCCCCGCCCTCCGTAGGCCGGCCCGGCCTCCCCTCCGCGCGGCTGAGTGGTCGAGCCCGTCTCTCGGCCCGCCCCTGCCCCCGGCCGCGGCGCCCGACGCCTGCCAGACTGTGCCACCCGGCGAAGAGGGGGGTGCGCTCCGGCGGGAGGGCCTGCAGCCCACCGTCCTGAAGGCCGCGGCTCGGCCGAGTGCTGCGGAGGACCGTCTGGGTTCCCGCGCCCGGCGCGCGGCGGCCGGGCTCTGAGCCGTGGGGAGCTCGCGCGGGGGCCACGAGCGGCCGCGCGCCGTGTCCCCCCAGCGGGAACGGTGGTTGGGCCCGGCTGCGGCAGAGCGTCCGCTCGGAGATGGCGGAGCCGCCGCGACGCGGCCCGAGGCCCCGACAGCAGGGAAGCCGGGCCGCCCCGGGGCGCGGCGGAGCCCGGGGACCGCAGGGACGCCGCCCACTCCGCCGGGTGAGCCGCCCTTGGGGAGAACAGCCCCGCGCGCAGAGCCTCCCCTCGCGGACTCGCGCTAACGCTGCCACCGTAACCCCGCGGGTCGTGCCGGGCGGCCCCTCGCGCGGCCCAGCGCGCCTGTCGCCCCGTGTCCCTTTCACCAGCCTCTGTCACAGCTGCCCCTGGCTCGCTTTGCCCCCTTCTCCCCACCGGGCTCTTCCAGCCGAGAGCCCGCCGCGGGGTCACCCAGAGTCGGTGCGCTTCTCCTCCGGCTTACTGCTCCCCGTCCGCGCGCTCTTCCTCGGCACCTGCGAGCCCGCGGGTCCTCCGTGCGGGAGTCCCGGTGTCCACTCGGCGGCCCCTCCACGCCGCCCGTCCCCGCGCGGGGCCTTCACCCCCGCCTGCGGTCCTGTTCGCGCGGCGCCGCTCGCGCCGCTGACCCTTAGGTCTCCTTGCAAACCCCGGCGCGCGCACGGCTGCATGCTCCCCCTCCGGAATTTAACACCGCGCCCGCGCCCCGCCGCCGCAATTCTCCCGTCACCCCTCCCCTAAATATTGCTGCTTCTTCTAGATAGGAAGTTAAAATGCAGTGGTGAACAGCGCCGGCTCCGGAGCTTGACAGGCCTGACTTTGAATCCTAGTTCCTCCACTGGCTGAGCTGTTTGATCCTGGGCAAGTTACTAAGCTTCTCTGGGCCTAAATTACTCAAAATGTAAATGGGGATTATCATATCTATTTCTTCCCTACCGCTTCAGGTAGGTATGAGGATTAAATAGAGATGCTTCTCGATTTACTGTAGGGTTTTATATCTTGAGAAACCCATTATAAGCTTGACAGTGTCCTAGGTCAAAAATGGCACTGTAGCTCAGCATCCAGTATTTCAGAGTGTGAGATGTTTAATCTGACTTGTAACTGCCGCTCGCTGCCCCTGCCCAGTGTGACGAGTATTGCACCATCTGTTTACTAGCCCACCTAGCCACTAGCTGGGAAAGGATCAAAATTCAAAGTCTAGGAGCTGAGGCTATAGTTCAGCGGCAGAACACTTGTTTAGTATATACAAGTACCCGGGTTTGGTCCCCAGCACTGCAAAATAAAATTCTAAGTACAGTTTATACTCAGTCCTACCACATACCATTGTAGGTCAAAACCATCAAAGGTTGGGAACCGTCTGTGTACGTAAATCTCTTAGAAGAATGTCCGCAAGTAGTAAGCCCTAAGTAAATACAAGCCCGAGTGATACAGCCAAACTACTGCCTTGCCCTCAAAGACATCTCCTCACTACTGTATCTTCCCTGAAGTCTCCCCCAATCCTGAGGATTGCCCCTTTGCATCACTTTTGTGTCGATGTGTGCAGTGAATTTAACCCAGGGCCTCACACACATGGATAGCACATGCTCTGCCACTGAGCTACACTTGCACCCCTGTCACAGGTTATCGTCTCTCCCAGGTCTCTTCTCATGTTGACTTGTTTTACCCAGGACAAAGCTGAACTGTTCTTTAATCATCTTTTTCAATTCTGAAGGACTCTGCATCATCACCACTGGGGTGTCGGGGTTGGAGTGGGTGACAGAAAGGGACTGCCCGTCAGTGGCCTTGATAGGAGTGGCTAAAGGGAAGAGTATGACTACAAAGCTTCCAGAAGCAGACTTTAAAAAGATAAGCGCTGCTGGGTGGGCGTGGTGGCACACCTGTATTCCCAGCACTCGGGAGGCTGAGGCTGGAGGATCGAGTTCAAGGCCAGCCTGAACTGCATAGTAAGACCCTGTCTCAAAAAGACAAAAAAAAAAAAAGCCCTAAACTGTGTTTTCTGATCCTCTTTCTCAATGGCTAGATATGATTTAAGAATCTGTTGTTCTCTGATCCCTCACTCAGTTTGTAGTGTTTTGTTTTTAACTGAATTTACTCCACGTCTCGCCAGGCTAGCTCAGGGACTCTTCTGTTGAGGAATGGGGGTCTAGTACCACCTCCATTAAGTTAGGAAAGAGAAGTGGGATGGACAGGGAGAGAGATTCTACACTGTTTTCTGGCTCTGGCTTTTCTTGGGCACTAGTTGTTACGTGGCCTGTTCTGGGTCTCCCATTTTTATCCCCTCTCCTGACTTTGGCACAGGCTAGATGAAAGGCAAGAGGTAAGTAATTTTTTTACAAGCAATAGAAATGTGTCCAGGTTCTGGGTTCAGAAGCCAGTAGAACAGTTTTTTGTTTGTTTGTTTGTTTTTGTTTTTGAGACAGGGTCTCACTATGCAGTTCAGGCTGGCCTTGTGCTCCCTCTGTAGCCCAGGCTGGCCTCAAACTCACAACGATCCCCCAGCCTCAGCCTCCCGAGTGCTGGGTTACAGGCGTGCGCCGCCAGGCCCGGCCCACCCAGTAGAACAGTTGTACCATCTCTCTTGAACTCCCCCACCACAGTGTCCACATGACTGCAAGTTCGTTAGTGCTGTTAGCTGTGATGATGCCTTTGGTTGATGTGGCAGATTAACAGATTGATGAGCTTCCTCTTATCTGATATTTTGCTGGAACATAGGACTCTGGGGCTTCCCTTTGTCACAGGAGGACTGGAACTCCTGTGTACTGGCCAACTGCCAGTCACAGGCTGGGGCCCCTTTCAGAGCAGGCTTGTTTTCAGCTGTTTGGCTCCTTACAGGTGGGGGAATTTGAGTCTGCTCTTCTCACTCTGAGCTTAGGATTTGGGTACCCTGGGAAGGGAAACAGGAGTGAAGTTAAGGTATAGGACACAGCTGTGTTCTACAGATGCTCTTTTTTTTTTTTTTTTTTTTGAGAACAAATCATAAGTGAGCAGGAGGTGTGAGAGAGGGTAAAGAAGAAAATGGATTAAAGACATAGTTTCAAGGGGAGAAGTAATGCATCGGTATTCCTGTTTTACAGGTAGCGGGGCCGCATTGTGAAATTCGCTGACTTCTGATGTGAGGAACGTCATCAAAACCAAGGTGGAACCTGGCTAGACTTACAGCCTGAAGCCATGGGCCAGGGGGCCATGGTGACCTGAGGCCAGTGGACTCTGCCCAGTCCCCCATTGATCCTTCTACCTCCCCTGCCCTGTACTAAGAGGACTTGTCCTCCCTCTTTAGGAAACTGATTCCCCATTTTCCTGCCCTCTACCTTCCCCACGCTGTTCCAGGCTGTAGAACTCCCACGGTGGCCCCTATTCTCCCCTCATTTCTCCTCGCCATGCTTCAGCTCTGGAAGGTGATATGCCCAGCTCGGCAGCAGGAACTGTACCGCCTCATACTGCTGCTGATTGTTTTCAGCTTGGGCTCCATGGGCTTCCTGGCTTACTACGTGTCTACCAGCCCCAAGGCCAAGGAGCCCCTGCCCCTGCCCTTAGACTGCAGCAACAGTGGGGCAGCTGGCCCTGGCCTTGCACGGCCTCCAGTCCCGCCTCGGCCTCCCAGGCCTCCAGAGACAGCTCGAACCGAACCCGTGGTCCTTGTGTTTGTAGAGAGTGCGTACTCACAGCTGGGGCAGGAAATTGTAGCCATCTTGGAGTCGAGTCGTTTTCGATACAGCACTGAGCTGGCACCTGGCCGAGGGGATATGCCTACACTGACTGATCATACCCGTGGCCGCTACGTCTTGGTCATTTATGAGAACTTGCTCAAGTATGTCAACCTGGATGCCTGGAGTCGGGAGCTGCTAGACCGATACTGTGTGGAGTATGGTGTGGGTATCATTGGCTTCTTCCGAGCCCGTGAGCACAGCCTGCTGAGTGCCCAGCTCAGGGGCTTTCCTCTTTTTCTGCACTCAAACTTGGGGCTCCGGGACTACCGAGTGAACCCTTCTGCCCCCCTGCTACATCTGACACGCCCCCGCCACCTGGAGCCCGGGCCCCTGCCTGGTGATGACTGGACCATCTTCCAGTCCAATCACAGCACGTACGAACCAGTGCTTCTGGCCAGCCTGCGGCCGGCTGAACCCCCCGAGCCAGGACCAGTGCCTCGTCGCGCCAGGCTCCCCACTGTGGTGCAGGACCTGGGGCTTCATGATGGCATCCAGCGGGTGCTCTTTGGCCATGGCCTTTCTTTCTGGCTCCATAAACTTGTGTTTGTTGATGCTGTTGCATACCTCACTGGCAAGCGCCTCTGCCTGGACCTTGACCGCTACATCTTGGTAGACATCGATGACATCTTTGTGGGCAAAGAAGGTACCCGCATGAAGGTGGCTGATGTTGAGGTCAGTCTTTCTTCCTCTTACTTTTCTTAGAAGCTGCTTTAGCTCCGGCCTGCCAGACTCTCTCCTTTGATTCTCAGCTCATAGGTACACTTCCTGCCCCTTGCAGGCAGAAGGAAAGCTGCTTCTAATGTATCTCTGTTCAGCCTGCTTGCTCTTGATTTTTCATGTCCGTGCTGCTCTTCCCAGGCTCTGCTAACCACCCAGAACAAACTCAGAACCTTAGTCCCCAACTTCACCTTCAACCTGGGCTTCTCGGGCAAGTTCTACCATACTGGTGAGCTTACTCCCTGCTCCGTCAGTACAGTGGGCTTAGTTCCATCTGTCCCTTCACTGTCCATCTCCCTGAGCAGATGAGCTGAAGGAAAGGGCAAGGTGTGGGGTCAGACTGCCGTGAGGGGACAGAGTGGGTGGTGCAGAGCAGTTGGCAGTGGGGCAGATGGGCAGTCTCAGGTGGGCAGGGGCCACCGGTGTCCCGAGGGTGGAAAACGGTCAGTGTGCCAACAAAACAGAGAACATGGGCTGACCCATCGTGATCAGCAGTGTGTCATCGCAGGGACCGAGGAGGAGGACGCAGGGGACGACATGCTGCTGAAGCACCGCAGAGAATTCTGGTGGTTCCCCCACATGTGGAGCCATATGCAGCCACACCTGTTCCACAACCGCTCTGTGCTGGCTGACCAGATGAGGCTCAACAGACAGTTCGCTTTGGTGAGACTCTTGAATCTCTTCCCTGTGCTTTCCCCAGAGCTAATGCTGCTTTTTAAACCTTGCCTACTGGGATACGCTTCCCTTTCTGCTTCCAGTCCTCCTGCTGCGGAGGCACCCCCACCCTCTTTACCCTTTACTCCCCAAACCTCACCCGGTCCTGGTGAGAGTCTATGCCATCCCCAGGAGCATGGGATTCCCACGGATCTGGGGTATGCTGTGGCCCCCCACCACTCGGGCGTGTACCCCATCCACACGCAGCTCTATGAGGCCTGGAAGTCTGTGTGGGGCATCCAGGTGACCAGCACTGAAGAATATCCCCATCTCCGCCCCGCCCGCTACCGCCGTGGCTTCATTCACAACGGCATCATGGTAAGGAACTCCCTCTACAAAACCAAATCAAACTCCTGTATGTAGATAGCCTACAACCTGCCTTCACTTAGGGCTTGTCAACTGCCTGTCCGAATATATCTGCTTGATGGGGATAAAAATCATCACACAGTAAGAGCCTTATCACCGTAGCTTCAAGGGGAGAAGTTTCCCACATGGGCCCCCTAGAAACCCAGGGAATCTCGGTGCCTCAGGACTGTTGTCCTTCGTCGTCTTCATGTCCTGTCTGTCACAGCCCATCCACCCCTGTTCCTTCTGCCTGTAGGTGCTGCCCCGGCAGACCTGTGGGCTCTTCACACACACAATCTTCTATAACGAGTACCCCGGAGGCTCTAGTGAACTAGACCGGAGCATCCGAGGCGGAGAGCTCTTTCTGACGGTGCTGCTTAATCCGGTAAGGTGCCGAGAGGAAAGGCGTGAAGATTGGAGAGCCAAAATATTTGTAGACTGGGACTTTACTCGTCAAGGCTGCATCTGAGATGGGGTAGATGCCCCACATCTGACATGCAGGCCCCTCTTGCAGATCAGCATCTTTATGACCCATCTGTCCAATTATGGAAATGACCGGCTGGGCCTGTATACCTTTGAGAGCTTAGTGCGCTTCCTCCAGTGCTGGACACGGCTGCGCCTACAGACCCTCCCTCCTGTTCCTCTTGCACAAAAGTACTTTGAACTTTTCCCTCAGGAGCGCAGCCCCCTTTGGCAGGTGAGGGTGGAGCCCAGGTGACCAGAGGCGTGATGGGGATGGGGTGTAAGAGATTAGACCTTACAGGAGTCTTGCCCTCACCTTTAGAATCCCTGTGATGACAAGAGGCACAAAGATATCTGGTCCAAGGAGAAAACCTGTGATAGGCTGCCCAAGTTCCTCATTGTGGGACCCCAGAAGACAGGTAAAGAAATCATCCTTAGTCACTTTCTCTTGCTCTGCCTTAAACTCAAAGGTCCTTTCACCGAGGAATTCTTTTCTCAAACCCTCTCCTCCTTCATCCATGCTCTTGAGACAGGGATTCTTAACTGTAGTTGTGTATCAAAATCATCTGTGCAGTTTTTGTTTCCTTTTTTTGCAGTGGTGAGAGTCAAGCCCAGGGCCTCTTGCATGCTAGTCAAGCCCTCTGCTACTAAGCTACATCCCCAGTCCCACTTGCGAGGATTTGAAAGGATCTACAAGTAGATGATCACAGTGGTGTGTGCCTGTCATCCCAGCACTCTGGGAGGCTGAGGCAAGAGGATTTCAGGTTCAAACGTAGCCTTGGCAACTTAGCAATTCTCAAAATAAAAAGTACAGAAAGAGAGCTGAGATGTAGCTCAGTGTGAAGGCCTGAGTTCAATCCGTAATAACAGCCCCCCACCCCCAAGAAAAGATCCACGAGTGATTTTGATAGCTCGTCAAGGCTGAGAGCCACTGCTATAACTTTTCCTGTGCCTTTCTCAGGCTTTCTGTCAGTGTAGTTTGCCCAAAGGGTATTTTGCTACCCAGAGTGCTTATTTTCTTGCTTTCTTCAAACTTAGGCAGTTCAGCTGGCCTCTTCCTCACGATGGCCTGGTCTTTCTCTCCTGTTTAGGAACCACAGCTATTCACTTCTTCCTGAGCCTACACCCAGCTGTGACCAGCAGCTTCCCTAGCCCCAGCACCTTTGAGGAAATTCAGTTCTTCAGTGGCCCTAATTACCACAAGGGTATTGACTGGTGAGACTGGAACCCCTTTGAAGACTTCTCAGAGGACATTTCCTTCTCCAGAAATACCCACTCCAGCTTCTACCGACGCCGACATCTGACCTCTTCACTCTCAAAATGTCTCTGCTCTTCCTCTGTTCTGCTTCTTAGGTACATGGATTTCTTTCCTGTTCCTTCTAATGCCAGCACTGACTTCCTGTTTGAAAAAAGTGCCACCTACTTTGACTCAGAGGTTGTACCACGGCGAGGCGCTGCCCTCCTGCCCCGAGCTAAGATTATCACCGTGCTCACCAACCCCGCCGACAGGGCCTACTCCTGGTACCAGGTCTGCCCAAAGCTGGGGGCACGTGGGGTGGGAGGGGAGGGGTGCGGTGGGAGGGAGACTGGAATGCGGACAGAGAAACTAAACTAGGTGGTTCATGAGGGGTGCATGTGCTGGCACTAAGTACAAGGCCAGAATAATTCCGTCAAGTCACCAGCTCGCTTTCTCACTCCCTGTCCTTCAGCACCAGCGAGCTCACGGAGACCCGGTTGCTTGGAACTATACCTTCTACCAGGTGATTTCTGCCTCCTCCACAGCCCCCCTGGTGCTTCGCTCCCTACAGAACCGCTGTCTTGTCCCTGGCTACTACTCTACCCATCTCCAGCGCTGGCTGGCGTATTACCCCTCCGGACAGGTACAGTTCTGTGAGAGTTCATTGGGGTGCCCTTCCCTCCAGCTCAGCCGCTTCCTAGGAATGTAGAGGGAACCACATCCCTGTCCCTTTAGTTGCTGATTGTGGATGGGAAAGAGCTGCGTACCAACCCAGCAGCCTCAATGGAGAGCATCCAGAAGTTCCTGGGTATCACACCCTTTCTGAACTACACACGGACCCTCAGGTGGGAGAGCATGACCCAGGGCAGAATCTCTGGGGGAAATAGGCAGCAAGCTGATCGTGTGTGTGAAAAGACATGGGTTTCTCTCTCCTGTCTCACAAGGAGACTCTTCCTATGGGCTAGGCGGGATAGCGCACATTCGTGGGGCTTGGATTTCTTTGCTCCTTCCCAGCTAATGCCCTTTTCCTGTTGGGCAGGTTTGATGAAGACAAGGGATTTTGGTGCCAGGGACTTGAAGGTGGTAAGACTCGCTGCCTAGGCAAGAGCAAAGGCCGAAGGTACCCAGATATGGACACCAAGGTAAGTGAAGCCTGGGCATGCGTCACACTCCACCTGGAGGACCGGATACGGCCCCAGTCCTAACTGTCCTCCCTTCACTTTGCTCCTTCAGTCCCGCCTCTTCCTTACGGACTTTTTCCGGAACCATAACTTGGAGCTGTCAAAGCTGCTGAGCCGGCTTGGACAACCAGTGCCCTCGTGGCTTCGGGAAGAACTGCAGCATTCCAGTCTGGACTGATGTCCCAGCCTTCCATGCCAGCAAAAAGTCCCCTGCATCCCAAAGGGGAAAGCCCAGAGCAGGTCCTACGGGGGGGTTAGAGTGGCCTGGCCTCACCCCCTTCTACCTCAGTGGCCCTCAGGCCTGGGATGGCTGAGAAGGGAAAGGCATCCCTTTTCCATAGCTCTGGGGCCTGACAAAGGGGTTTCCTCGGTAGCCTTCTTTCATGGTACTAGGTACCTTTGACTCATGAACTTGGGAGGTGGGGAGGAGTGGAAGGGGCCAACCAGGATGGAGAGGAATGGTCCAATGGTTTCCCTCTTCATTGCAGTCAGTGTGTCTGTCTATGGCTATGGGAGGGGGCCCCTTTGCTGTGTCCCCTTTCGTCAAGCAGTGGGATCTACCTGTGGCCCGGCCTCCCTAACGTCATTCATATTGAATGGGGATGAGGTCGGACAGTGGCTCATAGAGCTTAAGTATGAGCCCTAGCTGTGGGCTGGATATGTCCTTAATAAACATCCGTATTTTTTCTGTTTTATCTGCCTTAATGGAATGAGCAAAAACATTCTCCTGGTTCAAGGTTCAGCAACACATGGAGGCAAAGAAGGGAAATCCCAGTAAACTAGAGTAAAAAAGGAGTTTATATATTTATAAATGCCAAATAAATACCAGAGGCCACCCAATGCCCCCTCCCAGACAGGGCTGTCTCCCCCAGCCCTAGGCTTCTAGGGTCTGAGACATCTTGGCCCCAAGCTACAGCCCAAGAGCAGCTGCCAATCTGGGCTCCCAGGGAACTGAGCGGGGATGATCTGTCCAGCCAAGACTCACTCCCTCCATGTGAGGGGCCCCCATAGCCACAGGCCTGTGTCCCAGTACAGGGGCTTAGGGAGGCCAGGCTCAGGGGGAGAAGGTGGTCATCTCGAGTGAGACCCGCTGCCACAGCTCCTTGGTCTGCTTGCTGCGCTTGAGGTTCTGCAGAATGTCGTTGAACTGCATCATGCCCATGGGCGTCAGGCAGAAGGCGCTGCGGGCACTGCGGATGGCGTTCACAAAGTCGTCGTAGTCGGCAGGGGTCAGGTGAATCAGACGGTGGTGGATGTACTGGAGGAGGACATGAGCAGGGTGAGCCTTGGAGTGAAGCACAGGCCTCCTGCACATGCTGGGTGCGCTAGTCTGAAACTGCCTAGGTATGTGTCCATCATCCCCCTCGCCCCCCGTGCTCCATGGGCTGTCACCTGCATGTACGCCTGCTGGCAGCGCTGCACCAGCTGGTGGAAGGCCGGGGCACGCAGGTGGTTGTGGGCATGAGCGGGGCTCAGCCGCTGCAGCGTCTCCATGACGATCTCCTGCAGCACAAACGGGCTCAGCACCCCCTTGGCTGCCCCCACACAGAACTGGTGCACGTAGTTCACTCCTGGGGGGCAGGGGGAGGGGCATGAGACGGGGGTGGCCACCTCTGCCCTAGGGACCCAACTTCTGTATCTCAGCTCTGGCCTGCTAGAGAGCCTCCCGCCACCCCAGAAGCTGAGGTAACCTCCGCCCCCCCGCGCACGCACACATACCCGACCAAGGCCTCAACTCTGAGCAAGAGCTAGGAAGGAGGTCTGGGATAGGAAGGTGGGGGAGCGACTGGGGGGGACTATGGTCCTTGGGAGGGGAGGTGTTACCCAGCTTTGCTGCCAGCCCCAGCAACCATTTGACATCATCAGTGTAGGGGGGGGAGCGGGAGAAGTTGTTGGGGTGATCGTTGTGTGCCCGGCGACCCAGCATCTCTAGTGCCAACATGCCTGCAAGACAAGGGCATGCATGGCAGGGCTCATCTGCTTCACCCTTGACCCCAGCCTGGCACCTGACCCCACAGTACACAGGTTAAGAGTGAGCAGAAGGGGTCCCCTCAAGAGGCTCCGCCCCTCCACTGACCGACACGGTAGGCAGCGTGCAGGTGGTGCAGGCTGTGTGGGCTGACCGGCTGGCTGTGCGGCTCCTCCTCGGGTGGTGGGAAGCCCCCGCTCACCAGAGGGCTGGGCTGCGTGGTCAGGGCCGGCAGTGAGGCGCCCTGGATGGCTGGGAATGTGGGTGCTGGGTGGACACTGCTCACTGAGAGGACAAGGACAGCTGTGAGACCAGACCCCAGGGGCAGAAAAGAATCCTGCTCCCCCATCCATGCGCCCCTTCCATTCACCTGCTCCCTGTCCCCACAACTCACAGGCCACACTGGTGGGCAGCGGGAGCCCCGGCTCTGTGTGGTAGGGATGGACCGTGATGGGCGCCATGGCAGGGACAGGGAAAGACACAGCAGTGGCGGCAAGTGAGGGAGGTGTCACTGAGTACGGGTACTGCGCCCCCAGGAACGCAGGGTGCACGCCCTGGAGGCGGGAGGGAGAGGCAGGCACCAGTTACAGCAGCATGTCGCGCTCGCTACCGCACAAACAGGGACCCCCTTAGCTGGGCTGGTTCCCCAGACCCCCGCCACCCCCTCCCATGCTCCTAGGATGCTCCCACGTGCCCACCCCCAGCAGGACCCGGCTCACCTGTGGGTATGCGGTACTGGGCACTGGGAAGACGGCAGGCCGGGGCATGTGAGGCATGGGGTGGGCGGGGTGCGCTGGGTGGGTGAGGTACTGAGGGCTGCAGGGCAGGTGGGGCTGTAGAGCAGTGTAGGGGTGCAGGCCAGGGGAGTGACCGTGTCCCAGCCCTGGACCCGGATATAAACTGGACCCCACTGAGATGACTGGAACCACTGTGGCTGCTGCTGTCACTGCTGCCGCCGCCACTGTTACAGGTTCAGTCCCGGGGCCCCCCCTGCCCTCCGGCAGCCCCCGCCCAGCCTCCCCAGCTGCCCTGATCCCACTGGCGCTACAGCTTGTAGCCCCTTCACGGGCCGTGGATGAACCACCTGCTGTTTGCTCATACAGCCAGAACCACTGGTGAGCAACCTCAAACAACACTTCGGGGTACACGCCCCCACCCTTAGCTGCCTCTTCCACCGCCATGCAGGCCTTCTCCAGCATCAGGTTGTCCTGCAAGAAGGGGCACAAGAGCGTTACAGGGGGACGTTTTCACCCAGGAATGGTGTCGGGCAGCATCCGAATGTCTCCGAATGTCTCCCAAGTGGTCTCGGAAGTGGGGTCAGGTCGGGGTCCATGCTCAAGAGTCAGAAGCACATCAGTGACAGTGCTCCCCGCAGAGAGCGAATGAACACTTGCTGATCAATACGAGTGAAGACCCAGGCTACAGGCCCGGTCTCAAGCTAACCACCGCTCCCATCCGAACCTCATCTCCCTGAGGCCTTCACTGAATCTATCCTGGGTCACCTTGGTTGGTCCCTAAACTGTAAGCCTTTACTTCCTTATTTGTAAAGTAGGAGTAACCCTAACCCGAGAGATAAAGGGACGTGACGTACATGAGGGCACAGTACAGGGTCAGCACCCCTAACCCAACCCCAGATCCAGAAGGGTCCCAAATCCAACACTATTTTGAGCAACATGCCATGAGTGGGAAATACGTGAAGAAATTCAGTCCCACCCACAAAATCACTTAAAACATTGTGTAAGATTACCTACAGGTTATATTGTGTCAAATATACATATGAAAGATAAATAAATTTCATGCTTAAACTTAGGTCCCAGCCTCAAAGTATCTCATTTTATATATAGATAAATATTCCAAAATTTGAAATACTTCCTGTCCCAAACATTTCAGGTAAGAGATACTCAACCTGTAATATCTAAAATGTCACATGTGAGGTCAACCTGGATACTCTGTAAACTCTTAAATATGGGAATTAAAAGCTGGGTGCTCCAGCCAGCCTGGTAGCCTGCCTGTGGTCCTACTACTCCGGAGGCTGGGTGAGGAGGACCATGAGTTCAAAGCCACCTGAGCAACACAGCAAAACCACATCTCAAGAAATAAAGAGCTGGCTTTCAAGTTTCCACACGCCCGACCTCCCTGCCAGGATGCCCAGATTGCCTGTCCAAATACCTGCTCCTTGCATTGCACCAGGGCCCGCTGGATTTCATTGGGGTTCAACGCGTGGGCATGAGGCAGGCAGCTTAGGGCCAGCTCTGCTGCTGCCCTCACCATATTGGAGTCTCGTGCCCGTGAGGCTCTGTCTGCCAGGGATGCAACCTCAGGGGGCGTCAGGTGCCCATCCCAGCACTCTACCAGTATAGTCAGGGCTGCACTGCCAATCTCCATTGCCTGCCCTTCGGGGAAAGACAAGCACACTGAAGTTAGGGTGGGCACGCGAAGGGTGGCACTCACTAGACCAGCAATGCCACCAAGATGAGGCTGTTACCGCCCCCAATTAACCCCAAATCAGGACGATGGATTTACCTGTAATCCAGGAAACATGGGAAGAATAGGTTCGCGAGAGCCAGTTGGGAGAAACGAAGTTGTGCAGGCCAAGGGCATAGAGCCCAATCTCGAAGGCGCACAGGTGCAGGTTGCGGTGGGGCCCCTGGTGGCCCCCCGAGGAAGATGGATGTGTGAAAATGGACGTGCTGCTGTTGCCCCCCGCCTTGATCAGCACAGTCTTCGCCAACTCGAAGTAGAAGTGTGCGGCTGCCTCTGACGGCTGATTGGGTACATGTGGGGCATGACTCTCGGGGCGGCGGCCCTTGTACCTGAAGGGGCAATGGGTAGGGACGTGGGTTTGGAGAGACCAGTAAGGGGGCTTTGGGGGACAGTGCTCAAACTGCACTAGGGATGTGGCTCTGAGATGAGGGAGATAGGGCAGGTGGGTGTTGTGTCCCACTGACCTGCCAACTTCAACTGTCTTTGCCCGGGCCCCTCCACTGGCACTGGCCCGGCGACTCCCACTGGAGGATGAGGAGCCCAGAGAGTCAGAGGAAGAGCTGCTAATACTGTCGCTGTCCTGTCCTCGCCCCCAGGAGGTGGGGGCCCAGCCGCCTCGAAGCGGCCTCCGGCTTAAGGTGGGGGAGCTGTCCGACGTTGTCTCAGGGGCACTGCTATCGATGCTGGCCATGCCTACGCCCCAAGGCAAGCTCGTCATCAGAGGTTGAGCCCAGGGCCAGGCACCCCCTTAAGAGGAGCCTCCCCTCCATGCCACCCTACAGGAGGTCCTACCTGTGTGCTTCTTCTTGGGTCGCCCTGGGGAGCCCCAGCCCCGTCCGTTGTACCCTCCACGACTGCCAAGTGCCAGGCGGCTGGGAACCTTCCCCTCTGGCCTTGGGGTCAAAGATGCCTCAGATGGGAGGCCCTCACAGGGGGAGTGTGGGGAACTTTCTAGGTGGGGAAAACAGGGCACTGGGGTGAGCCCAGGCCAATGGCACCCCAACACGGTGGTAGACCTCTCGCCCCCTGCCCGGGCCCCACCTCACCGGGCACAGTCTTCTCTGCGAGGGCCTCAGTAGGGCCGGGCCCAGCCCCTGCCACACTCCCTGGCTGAGCAGGCCCCGCAGGGCTCGAAGTCAGCGGCTGCAGGGCCCCAGGGGCAGGTGGGCTGCCATGCTTTGAAGGGGACCTCTGGTTTGCTGTGGCCGGGCGGCTGGATGAGTAGAACGAGCTCAATGTCTGTGGTTTATGTGTCTGGCTCTCTCTGTCCAAGAGTTTGTCTAAGATCTGGAGAATAGAAAAACAGTGACAGGGTGCCCTTTATCTCCGACTGGTTACCTTCCTTTCTTCTTGAAGCAGCCTAATGCTACCTCTCAGGAAGCCTTCCCCAGTTAGAACTACAGGACGACCTCCCGGCTTACATGTCTTGGCATCTTCCGTAACACTTACCTCAGGACTGAATATACTGATATTCAATAAATATTGAAATAAATGAATGAATGACTTTATGCTCTCTGCTTCTCGTCTTCCACCTCATGCCCAAGCACACCTATAAGAACCATTAGTCTCTTGTTCTTTATGAGTAGTCTCCAAGATTCCCTACTTACCTCCTAGGGCAGAACAGTACTTTTCTCATCGTACTAGAGAGAAAAGGAGTAACATTTGCTCACCCTCTGCCTGTCAGAAGCCCAGCATCTCAGGTCCTCACCTTCTTCAGTTTGGCCTGGTCGTCCTTGTAAGTGATCATAAGCGCTAAGGCCAGGTCGCCCTTCTCCCGACGTGTGCCTTCACACAGGAGGGGGTGTTCCGCCTCGCTCACTGTCGTCTTCATGCCTGTGAGAAAGGCCACGCGGGGATGAAGAGTGGCTGTAACTCCCAGGACACCAAAGACAGGCCAGTGCTCCCCAGGGAGTCAACCCGCCTCCACACCTGTAGACAGTCCCCACTGTCTTATATCCAACCTAAGTGCTGCCCGTGTTAAGATCTTCATAACCTGCCCTTCTACCTACCCAGAATACACCTATCACTTTAGGAAAGTTGGCCCCTCAAGAAAACTTGACTGCAGCTATGTATGCATTTTTATTTGTTTGGTTTGGTTTTTTGAGACAGGGTCTCACTATGTAGTTCAGGCTGTCCTTGAGCTCACTATGTAGCCCAGGCTGGCCTCAAATTCACAGCAATCTTTCTGCTTCAGCCTCGAGTGCTACGATTATAGGCGTGCACTGCTACGTCCAGCTTTATTTGAGATAAGGTCTTACTATGTTGCTCAGGCCGATGTCGAACTCCTGACCTCAACTCATCTTCACGCCCCACCCTCCGGAGTAGATGGGAATACAGGTGTGCCACCGCCATACCTGGATGCAGCTGGAGTCTTTCTTTGTTGTGTTCCCCTATCTTTTAACCTACAGTTCAGGTCCTTTTTATTTTTCTGAGATAGGGCCTCATTATGTAGCTCAGTGCAGGCTGGTCTTGAACGCACTATGTAGCCCAGGCTGGCCTCACAGTGACCTTCCTGCCCCAGACTCCCAAGTTCTGAGATTACAGGGATGTGCCACCATTTCTTCCTAACCCACATTTTCACATTCTGTCACCTCCCTGAGGCCTTCCCCTAGATTTTGTTTTGCTGGCCTTAGCATACTCACCATCAACATCAATCAGAATTCCTGATTATCTCCCAGGCACAAGTTGGCCCACATATGACCTTCCTGTTACTGTATAGCTTCTCTGAAAAGGGCCCAAGGTCCCATGGCCCTCACAGCCCAGGCCAGGCTTAGCTCATGGATATGCCCAAGACGCTGACAGACTCACCCAAGGCAGCAACTGCCGCTTCAAATCCCAGCTCCTCATCCCCTGGCAGCTCGTTATTCCAGTTGCGACTTGGGGGCCGGGAACCCGTGGGAGAAACCACTGGACAGAAGTAAATCAGGCAGACAGGTTAAGTCAGGCAGACAGAAGGACCACAGGAAAGAATGCAAGGAACTCCAGACCTTCGTGTCTCCAGACCTACTCATGAAGCTGCCTGATGGGTCTAAAGGTGACTCAGACAGAGCCTTGGGGCTCTCAGGTTTTCCTTAGGGAAAGCTACACTCCCCCCGTTCCCCACTTACAGCAGAGGCAGATACCATACCTGGAGCACACAGAACATCAAAGATGAAACTGGCCAACATGAGGGGCAGCACAGGCCGATAGTCACAAAGCGTCCCCTCCCGAAGCTCCTCTGCCCGGCCCCGCATGGTACTCATCTCACTGGGACCCAGGGGGATCTTCTTAAGCAGCGCAGCCACCTCAGATTCTTGGTATGCCAGCTTCACCTGAGAGCACAGGAAGAAGCTCACTCCTCCTACACCTCAGTAGAGATCAAGGTGCAAGGCTCTGAGGAAACTCAGGCACAAGGCTCGGACAGAATCTCTGACCTCCAAGGCCTTGGTAGACGCTGGGGGCCGCTGCAGCTCCAAGGCAAACATGCCCACGCGGAAGGCCAGGTTGTGGTGCTCCGGACGCTCACTGAGCACCGTTAACAGGAAGGCCGCCTTGGTCAGTGTGTTGGTAGCCACCCAGGTCTGGCGGCTCGTGGATACTTTGTTCTTCTTGCCCTAGAGAGGGAAGGACAGGAAGCAGGCAGATGAGTCTGGCTCACCTCAGTGGAGGCAGGAGGCGGCTCTCACTTGGGGTGGGCTGTGGGAGCAAGTCAGGAATAAGTGGGCCCAGGTAGGTAGAGGAAGGGGTTCTCTCTCACCTTGGCAGGGGGCGGCTCTACCTTGAGGTCGGGTGGGTTGGCTAGCAGGTCCTGGGCAAGCTCCACAGTGAGGCGAGAGGCCTCACTGCTATAGCCATGCGCATGCAGGGCCTCAGCACAGGCAAATAACACCTGGAGAGAGGGAAGACACGGGACCAGATGGGGCAAGGCCCAACTTGCAGAAACAGAACATCATGCCACCCCCGGAGCCCACATGCCTTGAGTGGCTGCCACACTCTGGGGCCTGTGCTAGGCCTGGGGGCATCACAAGGGCTCCGTCCAGTTACAGAGACAGACACAAACACACAAGCTGGTGTGTTGCTGTACTCCTGGGATAGGCCAAGAGGGGGACAAGAAGGTAGAAAGGCTCACTGGGACCTGGGGCAGAGGAGCAGGGAGAGGCAAGGCTCTTTAAAGGATGTCGTCTTTGAGGCTTCTGAGATCTGAGTGAGCACAGGAGCTAACCAGGCAGGTCAGGGGACAGCGGGCAGGCAGAAAGCCAGCGTGCGCGCTTGCAGGGCTGGGGGAACGCGCTGGCTCCCTGCGTGGGTTGGCCACACAGAAGACGAGGGAGAGCAGCCAGGCAGAGGTGAGGTGGGACGCGGGCAGAGATCAGACTAAGTGCAGCCTGACGATTGCACTGAGGACCTTTACTCCACCCTAAGGGCCATAGGAAAGCACTGAAGAGAACGGAGCAGCAGAGCGGCCCAGGCACTTCAGAGAAAGACCGGTGTGGAAACAGGAGAGAACGGGCCGCAGACAGGAGCCCGCTACAGGACCTAAGTCGCACTGATGTCCTGACCCCCTCACCGGAGCCAGAGGGCCTCCTCCCTCGGCACCTCGGAGCCCCTCACCTCCATGCGGCTCTCCTGCTCCAGCGGCTTCAGGCCGGCAAACAGGTCATGCTCCTCCCCGGCCCCGCCCTCGGCCTTCTCTTCCTCGCCCCCAGCCCCGTCCTGGGCGTTCAGGTAATAGGCCTGGTAGTCGTCGTCGTCCTCTCCGACCGCAGGGGCCGCCTCTTTGCTTTTGGAGAGCCCACTGCCACTCTCATCTGTGGAAGGGGGGTCATCCCGGGCACAGACCTCTCCGGGCAGAAGGCCAGGGGCACCAGCAGAGGCCGTGGGAAGCTCAGGCCCTTCTGAGAAGTACACGCCCCCATCTTCCTCGTAAGTGTCTGGGGGCTCAGGAAGGAAGGTGGCAGGGCACCGGGAGCCACCAGGGGGAGGACAGGGTGGAGGGCTCTCAGGGAGTCCACCGAAGGTGCTGGCCTCGGCACCCAGGGCCAGGCTGCTGTCGTCCAGGCTCATCTCCGCCAGGTCTGGCTCCAGGGAGCTGTCTTCACTGCTCAGCCGTCGTTTGCTCCCACCGCCTGCTGAGCCTTTGCCGCCCGCACCAACCCCACCCAGCGCCTTGGCTTTACCCCCACCTGGACCCGGCTTATGCAGAGCCTTGTCTCCCACTTCAGCTGACAGGCGGCGGGGACCCCGCTGTGACGAGGGCACCCCCTCACCCAAGCCCTTGCGCTTGGCCCCAAGGTCTTTGGGCCGCACAGCTGGCTCAGCAGGCAGAGGTCGGGGCCGGTCCCGGGACTCCTCCAGGCCCCCGGAGCGAGAGGCTCCTGGCCGAGGGGGCAGGGCCCGGGCCCAACACAAGGCCAGCTTCCGGTCAGTGCCGCTGTAGGTGACACCAGGAAGTGGGTAGGCCTCTTCCCAGTTAAAGTAGCAGGCCTCAACTGCGGGCCGGAAGCCAGGAAAGAGCCGCTCCAGGGTCTTCTTATGCTGTCCCCGCTTCACATTCTCAATCACCTTCAGCTGCCACTGGCGCAGCTGCACACACAGTTCCCGGCGGCTGTGGGGAGGGGAGGAGGCTGCTGGGAGGACGGGCAGACCCGCAGGCTGCACTGTGCGTGGAGAGGAGGAGTGGGCATGCACAGGAAGAGAGGCCTGGAGAAAGTATGCAGGGAAGCACCTCCCCAGCCAGCCCCACGCACACCAGCGCAGCACTCAGGGGTGGTGGAAAGTGTGTGCCACTTAGCGGAAGAAAGAAAACTTCACAAATCCCTGGTCACCCCAGGGTCCAGCCACCCCACTTCCCTGAGGTGAGAAAAAAACAGCAATGTGTTTCCACACACAAGAAGGTAAGAGCTCCATCTGGCCCTGTCAGTGCCGTGGCGACCTTGGGGACACTCACCGCAGGGGGCTGAGGGCAGGATCCAACACAGCCAGTCTCCACAGTGTGACCATTTCGTCACACATGCTGGCGCAAGCATGGGCTGCCACCTCTGACTGTCCATTGCTGCGTCCTGTGTGCCCACTGGCACTGCTGTGTGAGGCTGAGGTGCGCACACTGTACCACCAACCTGTTATCTGGAGACAAGAAGCCCATGAGGTACACCCGACAGCCTGGAAGCACAAGACATGTCGCCCTTATCCCACCAGGCAGTCCAGAAGTCAGGAACAGCAAACGAGGCAGAGGGAGAGAAAACGTGCCTCACGGCTCTGCCTGACCCCGGGGCTACCTGTTCGTAGGTGAGGCACTGGTCGGTGAGGATCTCCAGCAGGGGGGCAGCGTTGCTGTCCCTGCGCTTGAACATTTCCCGCACGATGCTGAGCAGGTTCCAGACGCCCTCTGGCTCTCGGCCTCTCAGCGGGCGCAGCAGACAGGCCCACTCGGCAGCCGCCGGAGGCTCCGTGGAAGACAGGTACATGGAGTTCACGTCACTGAAGAGGTGCAGGTAGAAGAGAGCGACTGAGGTAGGGCTGAGTAAACCAGGTGAAAGCACAACTTTGACCCAACACACAGAGCGGAGGGGGACTGAGTGGCCATGAAATTCTAAATCTTTCTCTGCCTCAATTTGCCAACGTGTTAAAGAAAAAAAAAATGACTCTTGCTCTACCTAGATAAAACCAGACCCCTGTGAGTGCCCAAGATCATCAGCACCACTGACACCAGGCATCGTGTCAACACAGCAAAGAGAATGTTAGCGTAGGGGTATTAAAAGAACAAAGACTCTGTCAGCCTGAGGGGTACTCTTGTCCTCACAGCCCCAGAGTCAGTACAATGAGATCCAGTTTACCTGAAGACCACAGGGGAGGGGCCGCAGAACTTGTGCAGCGTCTTCTTGATGTTGTCAGTGAGCGTGGATTCGTCCAAATACCAAGTGCTCTGGTCTGAAGCGGAGGGCCCTGCTGTGGGGTCTGGGGACGACAGGTGGTCAGTCAGCTACTGACAGGGGCTGGGTTCACCTGGCAAGGACGAGCCCTCAGCAAGCAGCACTGCACCCTAACACGGGCTTCCTCACTACTGCCCTTCTCACCCGGGGCTCCACACACGGTGTTAATGGCTGTTGACTGGGAGGAGAGGAGCTCATCCAGGAGGCGCTGGGCTGTGGGGAGGATCTAAGGAGAGAGGGACAGGGCAGGGAGAACAAAGTGCAGGTGAAGCCAGGAAGCCAGGCCCAGCAGGAAGCCTGGTATGCAGCCCTAGAGCCGTGGGTGGAGGGTGGGCCAAGCTTACCCACCTGCTGAGGGAGCTCGCTGATGAGGTACTGAGCAAACTTCTGCAACTGGTCCCTCTGGAGCCGAGACAGGGACTCTGAGACGGGGGCCCGCAGGCAGACTGCGGAAGCCTGAGGGGAAACAGAGGCACCTGAGTAAAGGCGTGCTGAAGGCAGAGCTGGGGACACACAGGTGGGGGAGGGTGTGGGGGCTCACATTGTGGCTGGGCATGCAGCAGAGAGGGGGGGTGGAGCGGAGGATAGGGCCAGGATAAATTGGGAGGGCCTCACGTTGTGGATGCGGAAGAGACAGAGCGCCACGACATGGGTGCACCACTTGGCCCCAGCCCCACAGGTACAGCTGCAGGAAGTGACCCGGCAGCGGTCAAACATCACAGCCACATTGTAGGCCCCTTTGGGAGGGACCATCTGAGGTGGCACCACTGTAGCACTCAGGTGGAACCCTGGGGAGAACATAGGCATGGTCAGAGACAGCTGCCAAGACCTGGGTCTCTGCCCTTGACCCTGCCCTACAGTTATTCAGACAACCTGCTCCGACTTCTTCACAACTGGTGACGGGTACAGCAAGGCTGCCACAGGGCATGGTGGGGCCTCACCTATCTGCAGTGGGTCCTTCACAGCCCTCATTCGGAAGAGCTGATCCCCTCGCTGGAACTCATCCGCACTGCCGTTGGCCAGGCATGAATATAGCCTGCGGGGCGGAGAAAAGGACAGGCCACGACCTAGTCAATGACCTTCACAGACCTGTCTGCAGCCTTCTCGGGGAGACTCAGGTACCCCCTCCTCCCCTCATCTTCCTCTCCAAATACATTATTTTCTTTGTTCTGCCGAAAGCCCCACAGTCAGTGTGAGAACCCACACCCCACCATCAGTCCTCTGGTCTCACCGAATGTCCTCTTCATTCTCAGGGAAGCTCCAAAAAGCAATTCGGAGCTGGAGCTGCTCAGGCACTGGAGGGTAAACTTTCTCTACCACTTCAAACGGGATGTGAAATGCCACCTGCTTTGCTGACAGCTCCACCAACGGGATCACCAGTCCATCTTTGGGAGCAAAGTTTGGGGTTGGTGAAAGAGAGGGAATGAAAAGGGCCATAATTACTCGGCACCACTACTAACACCACAGCCTGGGGCCCATCTCCACTAGGAAAGAAAGGGGAGACCTGGAACTCTAACCCTTAAAACTCCTTCTGGGGAAGTCTCTAGGCCACAGGCTGCCACCTCAACCTCAGAAGAAGGAAGATGCCAGGGAATTCCAGGTGTATTCCAGGACCACAGCAGGGAACCTGCTCAGAGGGATTGGCATCCAATTTCCTCCATACTCCAAGCACTTTCGGTTCATATTACAGTGTTACTGTCTCTCCTTCGGCATTCTCATCTCTGATTGCCTTTTTACTATACTTTCATCTCCAGATGACTGCAGGCCCCATCAAAAGAGGGAAGACAGGCGAGAGCACAGAAGATTTAAGCGGTGACCCCAAGAAGCAACGGAATCTTCACTGTCTCTGCCACCCCAAGCCCTGACTTCACACCCTGGAAGCCCCAGAGGCGGGAGAGTTACCCCAGGGGTCCTAGCTGCTGCCCCTAGAATCACCTGTTGTGAGATGGATGGAGTTAGCTCTCTAAAAGGTTTCCACACTCTTTTACTTAAAATGCAGTGATAAAATGACAGCACATCTCACCTAAACGGCCAGTCAAACTGGGAGACAGATCAGAAAATTAGAGAACTGAAAAAGAACCTTTAAAAAAGAAAAAGTTAACTTTAGTTTAGTTAGACGACTGAAGGTGGCCATGGAATAGGTGAAGGGGTAAGGTGGAAATGGCCCGCCCCCTCAGATTTTAACCTTTTCAGGAAGGTATCAGTACATTGAAAATCTTCATCATTATGACTTCAGTTACTTCCCCAAAGTGAGGGAGCTATAAGCTTCAAGGCCACCCACGCACTCAAATATGAAAAAAGCAGGGAAGGCAGAGAAGACCTACAAAGCCGCTTGTGATTGGTGTGTGTGCATGTACGTGCGTGTGCATATGTGTGTGCGCATGCGCACGCACGTGCATCTACATACACAAAGCTTGTGCTACGTCTCCAACTGAGAATGAATGCTACCACTAAAAAGTGACACATGTCAGTTTCTCTCTGGCTCACAGGGGCACCAAAAATGTCCACAGGGAGTCCAGAAAGCAGGACACTTAAAATGGTGTGGATAGAATTAAACCCTTCAACCACTGAAGAAAGCCAGCGTCCACTAAGGCTCAGCACAAAAGCTGCTGTGAGTAAGGCAGAGACAGGATTTGATGAGCCCCAAGCATGTGGAGCTTCTCTTGCATTCATTGTCCTTTCCACTCCCCTAACAAAAACGAAGTTATTCACAGCACTGATCAGTTATTTCACTGAAAGAGCCAAGGATGAAAGAAACTTACAGCAAAGATCAGAAAAAGTGTTCCATAAGGAGATCCCAAAGGCAATTACCCAGACATGGAAACCCAAGGGTAGTCCCAGCCTCGGCTTCTGACAGACGTTTAGTATAGCCAGGCGCAACCCTCTCGCCAAACCTGATGAACCACAGAATCTCCTCTCATAGTTCCCTCCACTTTCCTCTGCATGGGCTCTTTCCTTGGAGCAGCAGGGGTGACAAATGGACGTCCCAAAGTAGGAAGCTCTTTTGCACTTTGCAACACAGTGACACACCTCGAGCGGTCACTTCTTTACAATCTGCTCCTTAAGCACATTCTTCTGTGTCTACTCTGGTTTACCAAAGGCTGAACTCAGTGAAGAACTTCCAGGTCAGAGAACCGATTCTCCCCCTTATTCCCACCTCGAAGGGAAAGTAACGACAAAAGATCCTTGTGTTCAACCCAGGATTCCCCTGCCACGACGCACGCAGATTCCCCCTCTCCCTCTCTCTCCCTCTCTCCCTCTCTCCCTCTCTCTCCCTCTCTCTCCCTCTCTCTCTCTCTCTCTCTCTCACACACACACACACACACGGGCGTGGAGAGGCCAGCCCACCCGCGGAGGGCCCGAAAAGCACGTCCCGAAGTCCGTCCTCAGCGCGGGTTTGCTCGGGCAGGACGGGCCGCCCGCCCCCGCCCCGCGCCCTCACCCCGCGTTCTGGCGCCGCCGCCGCCGCCGGTCGGGGAGTTGGGCCCCGCGGACTGTTTGCGCCATCCCCGCCAGTTCTGGCAAAGGCTCTCGGCTTCGGAGATGAAGGAGCACAGCGAATCCTCCTCGAAGCGGTCGGAGTCCTCAAACGAGAAGCGCTCCCCGTCCTCCCACTCCGCGAACATCAGCTCCATGGGGCCCGCACCCCCCGGAGCCGGGTCCCCCCCCGCGGAGCCGGGGCCTGGGCCGCCGGCCGGGGACTGCGGGGAGGCCCGGGGCCTGAGGGGCGAGCCGGGGCTGGGGGTGGCCGGGGCGCTCAGGGCGGCCGTGCCGGGCGAGGATCTGGGGCCTGGGAGAGATATGGGACTGGGCCTTGCCCAACAGCGAGTTGCGACCAGGGACTGTGGCCGGTCTCCGAGACTCGGGGCCCGGACGAGGCGCTGGACGGCCGGGGCCTCTAAGAGGCTGCGGCGCCGCCTCCCCCATCAGCTGATCTGAACTTCCGGCCGCGCCGGCCATCACTACTTCCGCCCTCGCGAGCTTGTGAGCGGGACCCAGTACGGACGGGTGTAGGGAATACGTTTCTTTCGTGGCTGCATAGCCTGCTTTTTTGTCTCCCCTCGAGCCCACCCTCAGACACCATAAGAGGAAGTCAGTACCCCCGAAGGTATGCGAAACGACTGCGGATGCTAGCTATAACTCCGTGTTCATAATGTCACCGAGGAATAAATAGCCGCTGTGCGTATTGGGAATCGTAGGCTGTCAAGAGACTGCACAGGAACCATTGGACGGAGTTATTGTCCTAACTCTGGATAGGCCATAGGGCCGCATCATCTTCTGGGAATTGTAGTCCAGAAGCCCGCAATCCAGACTTCAAAGTATTTAACTGGGTAGGTACGAAGAAAGATCTTTGCTTTCAGGAAATGGTCATTATTTTGGTCAGTACGGCCTTTGAACCTAGGGATTCTTAGCTTGTTTTCCATTTAATAGCCTCTTTAGCACTCTGGTGAAGTCCATGACTCTCTCTCAAAATTGTGAGTGCACAAAATAAAATGCAGTAATTACAACGGACACCAACTATACTGAAAGGAAAATAACAAATTATTAATAAAACAAATTTGTAACATAGTAATGTTTCCTTATTTGCATATTAAGTGACAGTATTAGGCCTGGGATGAAGTTCAGGGGAGGAGCGTTTGCCTAGCACTGTTGAGGGCCTGCCTGCAATCCCCAGAGCACGAGAAACAAGCCAGTCAATACATATAGCAGGAAGTATAGTAACTACGAGTTTTGAACCTAGTGATGACTGTATCTTGAGACATCTATAATGAACTGTAATGTGTTCAACTGCCATTGTCTTGGTTACTTTTTTCTCATTGCTGAGACAAAATACATGATGCCCAAAATTAAAGAAGGAAAGGTTTATTTAGCTCACAGTTTTGTGGTGGTTTCAGTTGGTAATCAGCTCGCTCCAAGGCAGGGTGACATGGTGAGGGACAACAGTTCAAGGCGGCATAAGACAGCAAAAGCAGTAAAGCGTCGCAGTCAGGATACCCGCCCCCTGGTGGATGTAGCACTCACACCAGCTCAGCGCCCTGGCTTGCACAGGCTCAGGATGTTTACACAGTGAGGACCCTGGCCCCCTGCTGAGTCACTTAGTTAAACCCCTAAACTTCTCCAATTGAGTCACTTAGTTAAACCCCTAAACTTCTCCAATTGAAACAATGAACAACACTCATCTAGAGGGTAAAGGTAAGTCCTCTACCCCACAGGATGTAGAACTGCAGTTTCTTAGTGAAGTTTCTAAACTTCTCAAGTTGACACAATGTACCAACCATTATAACCATGATTAGGGCTGGAGTTATAGCTCAGTGATAAACTGTATGAGCAAGACTCCAGTCTTTCTTAATCCCCAGCAGCCAAAAAAACAGTAACAACAAAATGCATGATTTTATAGAGGTAGTACTAAATAGCAGTTTGTGCTGCACCGTGGCAGTGCACGCCTGTAATCCCAGCACTCGTGAGGCTGAGGCAAGAGGATCTTTGAGTTCAAGACCAGCCTGGGCTACAAAGTAAATTCAAGGCCAGCCTGAACTACAGAGAAAGACTTTGTCTCTCAAAAAAAAAAAAAAAAAATAGCAGTTACCTATAGTCCTAATTGAATGTTAAATTTCATTTGTGGTTAAGGACATTATTTCCCCCCATTCAAGTTCACAACCAAAGTGGCTGAATACTGAACTACTTCCAGTACCCTAAGGGGCTCAGTTAACAAACCAGGTGCACATACCTATAATCTTAGCACTCTGGGAGACTGAGGCTGGAGAATCACAAATCTGAGCATAGTCTCAGCAGTTTAGTAAGACCCTGTCTCAAAATAGAAAAAATAAAGGCTAGGGATTTGTCTTTGGGGGTAGGCCCTGTGTGCAATTCCCAATACCACCAAAAACCAAACCAAAACCAAAACACCTGTTTGCAACAGGCAGTTGCAAAGTGGCACATGAGGACAATGGGAAGAGGTAGCAATTGGAGGGGACAAGATTCCTCTTTACCGTGGCTGGGGATATAGCTCAGTGGAATACGCACCTGCCTGGCAAGTGCAGGTCCTGAGTTTAATTCCTGGTAACACAGGGAAAAAAAAAAAGATTCCTCTTTACCTTAATAACTATCCCACTTGAGCATTAAAAACTTCACCGATCTCTGTCCAATGCTGTTAAGTACGTAGAAAAAGTTGATTCATTTGTCTGAAAAGGCAGAGTACACACAAAATACTATGCAATTATACCTAATCTCAAGAGAACCTAAAAGAAAACACCTTCAGCAACCAGCAGGTAACTTGGAAAAGTGAATAGGTTCTCCCTTTGGGAGAGAGTGTAGTAGTGTGTGGGGGAGGGAATATCACTGGAGTATTGGGATAATTAACTCTACCTGATTATTGCCAAACAAAATAAGAAAATAGTTATTAGAATTGGGCGTAGTGGCACATGCCTATAATCCCAGCACTGGGGAGGCTGAATCAGGGCTGCAAGTTTGAGGCCAGCCTGAAGTATATGGTGAGACCCTCCCTGTCTCAAATAGTTGTTAAAGCCTTTATTTATTTATATCAGGAATGGAACTCACAACCTTGCTCTTGCCAGGCAGGTGCGCAGGGAGACTGAGCACTCTAGGAGACTGAGGCAGGAGAGCCCCAGAGCTTTAATTAAAAAAAAAGAAAAAAGTACAAAAGTTTTTTCATCTTTTTAGGTCAAGTAATTTAAAAAGATTTTTAACTACACGCGCACACACACACACACACACACACACACACACACACACACACATCCGGAGAAACTCTGAGCCACCGATTTGTGGACTTGTATTCAAGGAGCACTTTACAGGAGCTATACAAAAAATATGGTTGCTAAGTAGAAATGATGGCCAATACCTCTACAGACAGACTTCAATGTCCTTAATGCATCCAAAGACAAAAGCACTAAATGGTGTGAAGGGCTTTAAGGGCAGGAGGAAATACCCTAAGGCAAATCAGGAAGCAAAGAACTTCCCCGATGTAGGGGAGAAGATAGGATTTAAAAAAGGAGGGCTGAGAGCATGGTTCAGTAGTAGAGCACCACCTAGCATGTGAGAGGCCCTGGGTTCCATCCTCACCACTGGGGAGAGGGGAAGAAGAGAGAGAATATTTAATTCACAAGAAAACCCAATCACTCTTCAGGAAATTTTATTTCAAGATAAAGTGTAACTTCCATCCAGACCATGGCTCCAATGAGTGAAGAAAAGTGTTTTGCCTCATTTTACCCTTCAGAAGAGGCATGGTGATGCAAATGTCTTTAAAATGCCTCTGCATGATTCTCAGAAATGACAGTACAATCACTGAAAATGCTTTTCCATTTTCATATGAGGTGCGATTTATTAGGAAACCTCTGTAACAATTTATTCATTTTCTTGGTAGGTAAACTTCCAGACTCTCCCAGGGTCTCCTGGCTTAATCTCACCTTTCGGGCTTCCTGAAAACACAGAACAAAAAAATATGTATGACGTTTACCCTGACCTAGACCCATAGTTTGGGTTTTGTTTTTTGGGTTTTTACTTTGTTTTTTCTGTTTTTTTTTTTTTTTTTTTTTGAGGCAAGCTCTCTCTAGGCAAGTCAGGCTAGCCTTGAACTCAGAGCAATACTCCTGCCTCAGCCTCCAGTCTCAAGAGATTGACGACAATTGTTTTCAACAAGAGGGACTTGAAACCCACAAATGTATGATTTGAAGCTACTATACCTGCTAACAGTTAAATCAAGGCTGGAAACCAACTTGTTCTTAGATAGCGTCACCATCTTTAGTTCTGCTTCACACAATGACTATCTGAGCTGCAATTTAAATTTGTCCAAGTAACTTTCCCATTCACTACTTGACACTTTGAAAATTCCGTAATACAGGTATTAATTTAACCCCACGTTATAAATATAGTAACGCTGAAATCCAGAGAAGTGAAATAGGTCAAGATCACATAGCCTTCACAACTGTTTGATCGCCAGGCGTGGTGGCCCACGCCTGTAATCCCAACACTTGAGAGGCTAGGGCAGGAGGACTGCTGCAAGGTTGAGGCCAGCTTGGGCTAAACAGTGCGTTCAAGGGCAGCCTGAACTACATAGCAAGCTTGGGTAAAATGGCTCTCAAATGAATGGGAACCTTTCCTATCACCTACAAGAACGCTGAAAGAACCATAAACTGTATCCCCCATTCTCTTCCCGAGAATGCGCCCCAGGAGCTGTCACCTGAGCCCTCGAAGCACAATCAAAGAACTCTTGGATCTCTTTTTTGCACGCACTGTCGCGGAATTCATTCTGCTTCCAGCAAGCCATCATCACGGACATCTCTGTGATACAGGTCGCCTCTGGAGAGGAAGAACTGGGGAAACTTCAATCACAGTGAGACTTAACCTTCCCAGACGTCCCTTCCCCAGTCCGGTTTCCGCTGCGGGGCCTCCCGGGTTCCCACTGCTCACCGCCCTTCTCCCGGCGCCGCTCTCCTACTTTGTTAGCTAGGATGAGGGGTTTGTTAGGCTTCAGCATAGGTTTCCGAGGATTCGCAAGGCGCACTAAGCGCCCGCGTAGGCTGGGCGTCGCCATTGCGCGCGCGCTCCCGGCATCCACCGCGGTGCGAGCGTGACCCCGCGTGACCTCTACGGAGTCAAAGAGGACCCGAGCGTGTCTGTTCTTGGGTATGTATGGTGGCCCGGATGCTGGCTTCGAATATTCGCGGGTCCTTAGCCTTTAGCAGGTTAGGAGACTCGCGCTTGCACGATCGCTGGTGAGAGCCCGGAAGTCTGGGGGCAGTAGGAAGCAGGGGGGCACCCAGGAAAAGGACCCTTATTACTGATGGCAGCCAGCGGCCCTAGAGGATAATTGTTATAGACAAGGACAAAGAGGTTGGAGCTAAACAAGCCGTGAGCCCTGAGATGTTAGGTTGGGAAACTTGCTGTTTTAATAAACTCTCAAGCACTGTTGTGTGTTACTACTGTACCTTTAGAAAAGCCCCTCCCCCCCATGCCGCAAAGGAAAATTAAGCTCTTTTTAACTAGGTACTGACATTGGTAGTGATCTCATTAGGAAAGGTGAGGTTTAAACGCCTTTTGCCGTCATTTTTTCCTCTTGCCAGTCTCTGAAGCTATTTGGGAGTGTCATTCCTATTTATAGACATTGTGATGGTTCATTAGCCATAGTTCTTGGTTTTTGAGACAGGGTCTCCCTGCATAGTTCAGTGTATAGTTGGGTTTTGTTTTGTACCAGGAATCGAACTCACAACCTCGCGCTTAGCCAGGCAGGTGCTTGTACCACTGAGCTATATCCTCAAGCCCATGTCTGTGTAATTCAGGCTGGCCTCAAACTCCAAGCCTCAGTGAGGGCTGGGCTTGCAGGCATACACCAGCACACCTGATCATCAGACTCAGTTCTTAAAGTGACTTTGGCCGTTTACAAAACTTAGTTGAGCCAGGTGTAGTAGCTGTAATCCCAGCCACTAATCTGGCAGGCTGAGAGGCAGGAGGGTCGAAAATCTACATTTAGCCTGGCAGTTTAGCAAGACCCCGTCTCAGTGGGACAGGGCAGGCACACAGCTTGGTGCAAAGGCCCTGGTTCAGTTGCAAGGCAGAGGCACACTCAGTCCAAACGTTACCATGTGAATTCTCAACGCATTTCCAGAAAAACTCCAAGAAATGTTTCTGGTAATCGAAGCACAATTTGAACAAAGCTGTAGTTAATAATTTTGGAGTAGCAATAGTTAGGTAGTTGGATGTGTACATTTAGTGTGAAAAGCTATTTGTCGCATATGTTTGGAATCTTTCCACTGATACCTGCATGGCTGACTTTCCTTACCTGAGTCTCAATTTATGTCAGAGGTGCTATTCCTGATCTCTCCTATCTGAATTTACTGTGTGTCCCCATCGACCTCCAACACCCACTGTAAAATGTAAGCTCACCTAAAGAAGTTAACATCTTTTTTTTTTAAAACGGTAACATCTTGTATCTTGTTCATGGGTAAATTCCCAGTGCCTACAGTAGTGCAAATAAATACCTGTGAAATGAACAACTGTTTGAAGTATTTTTACAAGTTTTCAACTTTATTAGGCCCACCCCTAAATAACCAAGCAGATATATAAAAAGCAGTTTATTATACAAAATGAAACCCAAGGTAATATAAAATAGCAACACTTGCAGGCAAGACAGCAGCCTGTACTCCACCTCTCACCCCAGGAGTGTAAATAAAACAGATTTACTGTCAGACACTTCTACCAACAGTAACTACCACTATAGTGAGTAGTAGTTGCTGCTGCATAGGATAAAGCAGACTGGGCGCCAAAACCGAGAAAATTCACCTGCTTGCTTTCTCCATAGGAAAAGCAAAGCTTTAGGTGGCTAATCCTAGCTCTTTTCCAGGTGGAAATGTAGCACCTAATTTACTGTCTTTGTGAATACTGTAATTGCATGGTGATAATACAGGGAAAAGTCAGAGAATCACTGGGCACAAAGCAGGCCTACATGCCCAGAAACAACCACTCATAAAAAAGTGTCTTACTTTGCACCTGAAAGTGCTAAAGGAGTACTGATGTGAATAGTTAAGAGACATAAGGACGATTCTCTACCTTGCATAACCATCTTTTGCCTATTTTATTACACATAATGACATCTGAGTCCTAACCTAGATTTGTACTAGTGCAATATATAGTTTGCATTGTCAGTAGGCATCTGCATTTAAAAAGATTGCAAGCTTAAAAAGCAGAGTGCTATGATTTCTTTTGTGGGTGCCAACTATATAAAATTTTAACTTTTTCCTCCTTGTACTGAGAATTGAACTCAGGGCTTTGCATGTAGTAGGCAAGAACTCTACCACTGGGCTGTATCCCAAACCCTTCTTAAAAAAAATGTTTAAACAGAGTCTCCATTGCCCAGGCTAGCCTCAAAATTGCAATCCAAATTGCCTCAGCTTCGGGCATAGATGACATTACATGTATGTGTCACCACACCCAAGCACAAGTTGTTTGTTTGAGACAGGGTCTTGCTATGCAGTTCAGCCTGGCCTTGAACTCACAATGATCCTCAGCCTCCTCAGTGCTGGGATTACAGGCCTGCAGCTACCACAGCAGACTCATAAATCTATTCTGAAGGTCTGTCCTCTGGTTCTTTTTTGCAAGAGACCAAACAGGCTAAGAAAACTCCATGCTATTATGAAGGACATCTTTCACTGAAGAATAAAATGAAGGACTAGGGATGTAGTTCAAGACACCACAAAAAAATGAAATGAAAGGAGGCCAGGGATTTAGCCCAGTGGTGCAACATCTGCCTGGTAAACATGAGGTTCCGAGTTTGATTCCCAGTACCCAACCAAAAAAAAAAAAGAATAAAGGCAATGAAATGCTGCCTAAACTACAGCTTTTCTTATTCATATCCTTAGATGTTACAATATTAAGCACAGACCTTAGTTGCTGAAGCATCTAACATATATATCCCTCTCTCTATATATATGTGTGCATGTGTGTACAGACATAATACAGACACATATATATAAATTTACAATCATTCTGATAAACTATGTAACTTCTAAGGTGATAACTCATTAATACTTACCAAGAGTAGCTCTAAGCTCTAAGGTATCTTTTTTTGTTCCACTACCCTATGAGAAAAAGGTCATGGTGTCATTCACTAGTGTTATGGTTGATACATGGTGTCAACTTGGGGAGGCTAGAGGTTTGGCTGAGTGACTCAGCTGGAAGCCAGGGTGCTTACTTTGTATACATCCTGAGCCTGTGGAAGAGGAGGGCACAGTGATTATGTGAGAGCTACACGCCCCCTGGGTGGGGGTAGGCTGTTTACAACGTAAGGGAGGGAAACAGGCTGCTTGTTCGCAGTTCCTCCTTTTTGCTCTGGTTGTTTTTGCTGTGTTCTGCCATGAACGTTTGCCCTGTGCCACGTGCCACTCTGCCTCAGAACCAGCCAAGTATGGACTGAAACCTCCACAAACTATAAGCTAAATAAACCTTCCCTTCCTTCATTTTGGGCACTGGGTATTTTGTCTCAGCAATGAGAAAAAAGTAACCAAGACAACTAAGCTGTATGTTCAAACAACAGCAATACCCAGGGTGTGGTGGTGCACGTCTGTAATCCCACTTGGGATGCTGAGGCAGGAGGATGAGCCTGGGCTACAAAGTGAGGTCAAGGCCAATCTGAACTGCATAGGGAGACCCTGTCTCAAAAAGACACACAAAAAAAA
>PVLD010008098.1:0-86523 GCA_004027595.1 Dinomys branickii | reverse complement strand
GCTCCCAGCGTCTGGGGCTTTCCTACGTCTCGCCCCGGCAGCCTGGTCCGCCCTACCACATCTCCCCCGGCATCTCAGAGAAATACGCCCAGTTTAAACTTCCCAGCCGAGGTCCCGGCATTCACGCTCGCCAAGTCTGTCTCGAGCTGGTGGTGTTTATTAAGGAGGTTCGCTCCCTTGCTGCTCACCTGGTCGCCATTTTCTCCGGATTCCAACCTACATTTTCTTAAGCAGTGGAATATGTAGCATTCAAATAAGCACCAAGAAGGGGGGACCATACATTGAAAACCATTTTAATTACATTTCATTCAATAGAAAGGATTTAAGAATTGTGTGTCTTAATTACACAGTGATGAGCCTCTCTAGCCCAGCTGCTGGGATGCTGAGGCAGGAGGATCCTTTGAGTCCATGAGATTGAAACCAGCTTAGGTGACATAGTGAGATCCTGTCTCTAAATAATAAAAGGAAGCGGGGAGAGAGAGAGGGAGAGAATGAAAGAGGAGAGTCCAGGCTATGCGCATCAGGCTGTAGGCTTGCGTGCTTTCATTACTCATTCAGTCTTAGGAGTCAGAAATTATGCCATGCCGGTGACATAGCTGGCACCTTCCTCAGGCCAGAAGCATGAAGTCACCCCAGAATCCCTTTTCTCTCACTCTGCATGTATCTAGTCCCTCCTCAGCGAGTCTCACCATGGCCACAGTCTTGGAATAGACCCAGCCAATGACTGCTTCTTACCGCCTCCGTGCGCTGCCATCCACTCTGTTCTCAGCGTCTACCTGGACTGCAGCAGTGGCTTCTTAGGAATTTCTGCTTCCGCTCTTGCCCTCTTGTAGTCTGCTCCCAGGAGCATACCTCAGAGGTCCTGCAGGATCGTGTGAAAAGATAAGCTGCATTCCTCCGCTCAGAGCTCTGGCAGGCCTCCCATCTCATTAAAGCCGAGGTGCTTCTTAGGGTCTGGAAAGCCCCTTCCTTCCCTTTCTCCTCAGCTCCTTCCCTTCCCCAGGAATTCTGTTCCAGCCACCCTTGGGACCCTAACACACCGAGTACACTCCTGCCCCAGGGTCTTTGCAGGCTGCTCCATTTGTCTGGAAAGCTGTCTGGCTCTTGTCACTACTCTGAGCTTGTTTTAATGTCACCTTGTCCAGACCTTTGTAAAAAGTGTATTTACCATCCCATCTGAATTTCCCCCTTTTTTCTCACAGTGTTTACCAGCATTTAACACGTATTTAACATTGTATTTACATTTAACAGAGTATTAACAGACAATTTATCATTGTCTTTTCCCTACTAGAGTAGAAGCTCCATGAGAGCAGGGACGTTTGCATATTGACTGCAGTACCCTTGGTACCTTCAACAGTGTGTGGCACAACGTAGATAGTTACTCAGTATTTCTTGAGTTAATGAAGGAGCTAGTCCAGCTTCCTGTTGCAGGATGGCCATTTGATGGGTGGGATACTCTTCTTAGCTGTATAGTTTTCTTTAGGCACAAGAACTTTGATATTAGGAGAAAGAAAGAAAACTGCGTTTTTATGGTTATTGAACTCCTAACAGTGACTTTAACCTGCAAGCACTCTGGTGGTGATGTAGACATGGGGTAAAATGATGTGGAAAGTTGGAGTTCAGAGGGCTCCCATGAGTCGCCTGTGGCCACATGTCTGGTGAGACATCCCTGGGCTCTATGTCAGGCTGCCTCTGGCCACTGGGGTCCTCCCCTGCTGTACCTGCTGCCTGTCCCTGGAGCTGGCCTCACAACCCGCAGGGTGAGGAGCTCCGAGAGCCCTTCCCAGAGATAAGAGTGAGGAAGGGAAGGAAGGAAGTTCGAGAATAACTTAGCCTTGTGATTGAAGGGAAAGTAGTGACTTTTTAAAATCAAGAACAGACGTGGACTTTAAATTGCTTTAAGAAAGAAATAATTTAAGTAGAAGAGGATTTGGGACTTTGCTGTCATATATAGTAGCTGTCATATATAATTAAAAACAGAAGGGACAGTCATTTCCTCGGGCTCACAGAGGTATATTTATGTTCCATAATAGTTACGAGGACCATGGCTTTATGGGTCACTTTCTGCATCATGACATACTGATTTTATTCTTTTAGGGGTATTGATTGAGTATGCAAAATAATATATGGAGACCCAGTAAGATCACTGCTACAGACCAGTGATGGTGAAACTATTAGAGACTGAATGCCCGAAGTGCAACCCAGAGCTCACCTATGTATCGCAAAGTGCCAGCACTGCCCCATGTGCACTGCTGCCATGATGCCGGGTGACTTAGCTCGCATGCTGCCAGAGGCGGCTCTGCGTGCCTGCTGCAGCACCTGCCCCACAGGTTCGCCACCACAGTTAGACTCAGTAATTGACCACCTTCCTGCATATACACCAGTCCTAAAACTTGCCTTTGTCCTGATTTCTTCTCTTCACCCTTGACTTTCACCAGATGTTCTAGCTGAAACCCAATCAAAATTTGTCAGAAATTGAATACATCTTCATTTTGGTGATCTGTCACTTACATATTTTCATATCTTTAATAAGAATATCTATGCATTGTTTTCTTCAACAAGAATTTGAGATAGGAGCAAGCTTCCAGTGTAAGATTACATTTGCATCATGTCCCCAACACGCTGTTTCTTTTATCTAGTAGGTTTTATCTCAACCATAACCATTAAATATAACTCAATTAAAATTAAAGGAATTGTTGCTCTTAAAAAACATCTGAAGAGGTTCTCTACAAATGTTTTCTGGTGCTGTGATTTGAAAATTTGTGTCTCTGAAATTCATATGTTGAGATCCTGTTCCCCAGTGTGATAGTATTAGGTAATGGAGCCTTTGGAGAGGTGACTGGGGACTGAAGGATGAACTCTCGTGAATGGGATTAGTTCCCCTTATAATTGATCCCCTTGTCAATGAGCTTTAAGAAATAAATTTCTGCTGTTTGCCTGGCTTCCTAGTCCATGTGCTCCGTCATAGCGGCTGGAATGGACTAAGAAATCATCACTGGAAATGAGATTGCTGCTATAGCAGTCATGGTCACTTAATAACACGGGGACTGTGTCCTGAGAAGTGTGTCACTGGGTAATTTTGTCATTGCGCAAGCATCCCAGGGTGCATTTTCACAAACTTCAGCGGTCTAGGTCGGTCGTTCGGACCGGCCCCTGTGCAACCCAGAGGTACATTAAAGGTGGGGTGGGTGGTGCTACTGCCAGTGCAGCGGAACAAACTTTACTAGTTACGTACGTTTTATTCATCGGGAAGAGCACACTCTAAAATCGGTAAAGAGTGTGGGTTAGTAAATACATAAGCCAGCAGAATAGTTGCTTATTATCAAGTATTAGGCACAGACATAATTGTATGTGCTACGCTTTTGTACACCTGGCAGCATGGGTTTGTGTTACACCAGCATTTCCACCTCAGTGGCATGGGGCAAGCGTTATGCTTTATCACAACAGCTATGAAATCACGAGATGACAGGGATTTTTCAGCTTCATTTTAATCTACTGGATCACTGGTGTATGTGCTGTCCGTTGTTGACACAGCCATTGTTAAACAGTGTGTGAGAGTCTGAAACTCTAGAAGCCTCTTTGGAACTGGATGATGGGTAGAGACGGGAAGAGTTTTGACATGCGCGCAAGACAGAGCTCATTTTCCTGTGAACGCACCATCGGGGCAATCATGAGGAGGGTCTACAGGAAGAGGAGCAGAGCTGCAGAGAAAGCCTGTCTTTCTGGAGAACACCTACACGGTCAGGATCAGAATGTTCTTAGAAATGTGTACCAGGAAGGCAAGTCTGATGGGACCTTGGATAGAAATGAACATGTCACTGGAAAGGAGGAACCAGGGATGACAGTTGGGCCTTGTGCTTGCTGATGTGCAAGGCTCCAGTCCCTGCATTGCAGGGTGGGACTCCAGGGCCACATCAAGCTCTGCTCCAGTGAGTCCTGAGTGTGCATCCAAAGGCACAGTAGGTGAACCTTGGTGGCACCTGGGCAGTGCCATCTCTGCAGGCGTGAAGAGCATGAGACACAGGCATGCTCTCCTTCTGTCCAGATGGTGATGAAGGCAGCAGCCTGCCCCTCACATCCTCACATCCACTCACAGGTGGGCTGCAGCCTGCGGAGGGTTTCAGGGTGTTGGCTGAAAGAAGTGAGATTTGAACTCCTGACTTCAACAGTGCACGGTGCCACTAAAAGCATCTTGAAAAACAGTGCTGCTTCCAGGATGATATGCACCAAGGCACCCAGCGGGGAGGCGGAGCTCGGGTTGGGTGCTGATCTCTGCCAGTCCCAGGTCCCCCTTCGGTACTTCTGTCCAGGGAACACACTGATCCTCGCTCTCGGAGGCTTCAGCAGAACGTCACTAGACTACGAGACGTGTCTCTAGCAGTTTCTCCTCACTGATCGCTTTTACAGTCCTCTGTGACACCAGCTTTCTCAGGATTCTGCTGTTTTTGATAGAAGATGATGGAATAGTGCCGAAGGATTATCTGTCCTTTTCTGGCATCATAGAGAGATTTCCTTCGAAGGAACTATGGGATGCTGCGTCATTTTCCAATACATGTTGTATCGAACATACTATATATATATATATATTCCTCGTTTAACAGCTGAACGTTTGTCTAACAGTCTGCCCTAGTATTTCATTAGGGATCAGTGTTACATCTGGCATTTTGTAGTTTTCAGAATCGTATTCCTGGCTCTTTTCTGGAAACTGAGAAAACATTCTCTGGCCCTGTTTGCTGACAGCATCCATTTTTACCCCTTTGGAAACCACACCAACAGTGGCACCACAGAAACAGAGGAAATTGCTTTTTGTTGTACTGGGAGGGAAGTCCGTGGGCCTGGAAGTTGTTTCAAATGCCCTTCCTTATCTCCAACCTGTTCCAGCCTCACAGCCCTCCCTGACGGCAAGAAGAATTCAGCCAGATAATGAAGTGGCTCTATTTCTGTTCCCTGTCAGTGACCTTTTCGCCTTTATTTCTTGTTTGGCTTCAGATAACTTAGAGCAGTCATTTTATACTAAATGATGTGAGAACAATTTCATATTCTTGGCTGTGGGACCCATGTCCCCAGCTTTGTTGGGCCTTTTTTACTCTTGGCATAATAGACTCAGAGGGTCTAGCTGCTTTGGCCTGCTGTGCACCTTTTGTATGTAGGGGGGTGTCTGCCACTGACGTTCCCAACTAGGGGCAGGAAAGAAAGAACGACAGTGACAGTGGTAGCAAAGAGAACCTTTGCGTGGAAGAAAGGAGCTGTCTGATGGGAGAAGTTAAACTGATTTTGTTCTGTAGTAAGGGACAAAAGTGCCCAATCTGCTACGCATTTATTTCCAGTGAAATCTTCAGTGAGATTACTGCGCCTGAGGTGTACTTTGAAGCGTTAGGCCCTTTCTGGAGGACGAGATGACTGGCGAGTGCCATCTGTAAGTGGAGGAGAAGGCTGAGGAGGAGCCAGTGCTTGCCCCGCCTTTCCTATCACTTTCCCTTGGGCGTGGCTGCATGTGGAGCCTGACTCAGGTCTCTTGCACCTGGCTGCAATGAGCAAGTGACAGTGATGTCCAAGAGAAGTACTGGCTTTCCACAGAACTCCATGAAAACTACTAATGTTCTAAAAGAATGTTCAGCATTGCTCTTCTCAATTTATAAAATTTATTAGTCCACTAATGAATCTAATTATTTTTGCATAAAATAAGACTGTTGATTCATTTTAGTTAATTAAATTTCCCTCAAACATTTTAAAACACATTTATTGGTTTAATATATTTTCTAAGTATTTAAAGTGTCTGAGAGGTAAATTTACAATCCTCACAGAAGAAAAACACCTCAAAACAAAGATCTGTTAAACTTGTAAGTAACACAGTCATCTTGATCACCACAGTATTATTTATAAATGTAATGTTTCTCATATTGTCACCTACCAGATGACAAGACCATTCTGACAGGTTCTTTGGGTTATCACAAACACTGTAAATGACAGTCACTCGAAAATTATGTCGCACTGAGCACTAAAGCAATATGCATGCATGCTATGGATCTGATTCACTTAGAGGCCTGGGCTCCTTATCTACCCAGGGTTGGCTGCTCATCTAAAGTGTGTTGGTTAATCTTGATTGTTAACTTCACTGGATTAAGAGACTCTTGGAGAGGTGATTGGATTGCAAGGGCAGTGACTTCAGTTGTGGGTTAACCCACTGATGACTTCATAGTTGCATGGGCAGTAGGAGGTGGGGCCTAGCTGGAGGAAATGGATCATGGGAACTTGTCCTCAGGAACTGCCCAAGGCTTCTCTGGCTTTTCTCTGCTCCTGCTTCCTGGACGCCATGAGCAGAGCAGCTTATCTCTGCCGGTCCCTTCCACCATGATGTTTCTGCCTTGGAGCAGGAGGACCATGGACTGAACCCCCCGAACCCTGAGCCAGAAATCAACCTCTGCTCCTTTTGGTTGGGGCAAGCAGACCAATATGCAAAGGCACAGATGTATCCTCTGTCAAGGGGAGCTGGAGTCTTTGCTCTGTATGCCCAGCGCAATTTCCGGGTATGTCAAAGCTGCAGCACCACATTAGATCCCATCTGTCCTGCTTGCCTGCTGGACTCTGGACTCCCCTATTGTTCTAGGTGAGGCTTACTCCACAGTCCTACTGATGCCACCTCTTTGTGGTGCGCATTCCACACATGCCTCTGTCAGCTGTGAGGCCCTGTGCTATTGTCATTCTAATGACAAGACTGAAAATGTGAAGGGGCTGTTAAGTCCTGGGGACCTGGAGCCACAGCCAGTCTTAGAGAGAGAAAAGTGTAACTTTTGTTTGATGGTACAAGTGAAAGCCAAGAATGTTGTATGTTGCTCACCCATTTTAGGAACTAAATCATTATATCTGCACTTAAATTACTGCTTTGTAGTTTTAAGTATGAGAAGGACTCTTTAATACACATTTGATTTATAACTGTGTATTCCTTTTTACTTTATTTTGTTAAAAATGGGACTTCAGGATTTTTAGGGAGTTAATTATTATACTTTGAAATAATGTTAATACTACATTAATTACTTGGCCTTATGCTTTGGGTTTTTTCAACAAATTGAAATATTAATCATACTAATTCTATTACATATATATGCACATCACATATAGATTTCTATAAATATGTAAGTGTATGCACACACATATGAAATGAATGTAACTTCTAATATTTTAGTAAAAAAATAAATTTTTAATTAAATTAAAAATAAAATATTTAAAATAGTTGTACAAAATTTTTTTAAAAAGTTGTATCCCTGATTGACTATGCAATTTAGTATCTTGTTTTTTTCCTTTGCTATGGTTATAAAACTTTTAAATATTATTAAATACTTTCTAAACATCATTTTAAAATTCTACACCTTGTTTAAGCATTCTTTAATGCACTTTTAGATTGCCCTAGGTTTTGTTATTTCACTGTGAAGCATCTTTGTGCCCCAAGTGTGTTTATTACTCTCTGTAATTACTTCCGTAGGCTGGATCTCAGAAGCAGAATTACTGGGTCATGGATACAGATACATTCAAGGCTCCAGATGCATAGATTGCCAAACTGCCTTCCAGAAAGACTGTCCTATTTTACTGGGCTACTAACAAGTCTCATTTAAATGTTGCAGTTCTGTTTATTGGAAAGCTGTTAGCCTTTTGACGATAGTTTTTACTGTGAATATTTTTCTAGTTTGGTGTTTACATATAAATTTGGTTTCACAATCAAAATGACAGAATCTTTTGTATATATTATGTATGACACACATATACAGTAAATTTAAAAAAGAAAGGACGAACTAGTATTATATGCTATGATATGGACCAACAGAAATTTCAAGTTAAGTGAAAGGAGATGCTGAAGAATATATGGAGAATGATTCCGCTTCCATAAAACATCAAGGCAAATCCGAGGAGAATAATCTTTAAATTTATATGAAATGTCCGAACAACTGTATAGGGGTAGGGAGGTCAGTAGCAGTCTCGGACCAGAGGTAGAAGGATGACTACGAAGGGGCATGGGAGATCTCTTTGGGGATAATGGAATCTTCCCAGTACTAAACTGTGTCACGTTTACTGAGAGATGTTTGGTCTGCAAAATTTAAATCAGTACATTGTACGTTATGTAAATTATACTTCAGTCAAGCTGTTTATTTTTACAAAGTTAAAATAAGCCAGGAATGGTTACACACACCTGTAGTCCCAGCGCTTGGGAGGCTGAGGCAAGAGGATTGCTGTGAGTTTGAGACCAACCTATTGCAAAGTGAGTTCAAGGCCAGCCTGAACTGCATAGTGAAACCCTGTTTCAAAAAGACCCAAAAAAAGTTAAAATAAAACTTCTAGATAGACCCTGTTACTCTATTCCTTTTGGTTTTTCTATTATTTCTTAGCATAGAAAGTCATTTCTTTAGGATGGGGAAAGGGGAAAGGAAGGAAGGAAAAGGAGAAAAAAATGCAAGTTAGTCATACTCTGAGTGTCTCTTAGTACACAGAAAAGGAAGGTTTGTGCCAATATTGACGGGAGAATCTTTAATGCCCATACCTTGTACTCTGGGTAACTACTTTAAAGACCACAATATGCAATGTATTAACTACAGTTACTCTGTCATCTTGTTATGAACTTGTGTTTTACCTTTTTCTCATAAAATAAAAAAAGTCATTTCTTTTCCTACATCACAGATATTTTTCCGCTTCACAAAATTTTTGTTGTTAAAGTCTTAAATTCAAGTGGAATTTATTTCGTAGGGAATTGGGAAGGAGGCTCATGTTTTGTTTCTTAAATTTGAATTGCTACCTAATCGGTGCCATGCTTTCTGTCCAGCTGATTTGTGCTATGTTACGATTATGTGTAGGTTTGATTTCTGGGTTATGTATTCTGGCCCACTGTCCTCTCAGTCTTTACACTCTGGTGCCGTGTTGCTTAGACAATGTAATGCTCTTCTGCAAAAGTTTCTTTGTTATTTTTGCCTGCTTGTTCTTTCAGATGAACTTTGGAAACGTTATGTCAGATGAACAAGTTATTTGGAGAAGAATGTTCATGTAAAACTTGGTAACATTTACTACCAAGTCCACAGCACTGTCTATACATTTACTCCCACCTTATATTCATGTTCTCGCAAAAATTCCCAGCTTTCTTTAGGTTGGTCAAACGCATTTCTCATGATATTTATTCTTACTTAGAGTTGCGTTCTGATCTCTTCTCCGCTTATTTCCATAATTATGATACTTGGTATTTTGAATTTGTGTATCTTAAATTCAGTCACTTTTTAAATTAAATTTAATGGCTTCTCATTTGATCTCTGTAAGCCTATCATCTGAAAAATAAGATACTTTATTACCTTCTTTTTAACTGTTAGGGCTTTAAAAAAATTATTTTTAAAGATAACCAAAACATTAACAAACACACAGACATAAACAAAACAACATAAAAACAATAAAAATACAGAATTTCAGACAAGATGATAAGAAATTAACAATGGTTGTTGTATTACACACTGTTACCTTCTAAATACTAGGTTTGTTTTCTGTCTCATGTCTTTTTTTTTTTTTTGGTCCCATGTCTTTTAACATGGCCTGAATTTCCTGAAAATTTTAAAAATGATTTTTAAAAGTTAAAATAACAGTAAAACATTTAATGACCAATGGTGATAATAGCATAATATGCTCTTTAAGAAAATGCTGTTTTACAGAGATATTTTGTAAAACCTTAAAACAATACATTTTGACCTTACATGTTTTTCCTACATTGCTGATGTTCACATTTATTTAAAGCACACAGTATTTTTAAATTAGCCTTTCATCCTGTTTTGTTCTTTTGGTTTAAAGAGCAGGCATAGCCTGGATTAGAGATGATGAGGGGTTTTCAGATTTGAAATTGTTGAGTGGAACTTTATGCTTGTTGTTATGTCTTGAAAATGCCGAACGTTGCTGCTCTTTCCCCTTTTCTTCCCGTGCCTCCTGCCCCTCTCAGCTTCTGAGTCTCTGAACCGTAGCTTGTGCAGCTTAGCTTGCAGGGTTCTGGGTACTACACACGGAGCCATGGGATGCCATTCTTATTAGTCCAAGGGAAAAAGATTTTTAAAATAGGTAACATGTGTTTCCATAACCTGAACTCATTCTACTCAAGGGATTGCTCATCATTGAAATGGTGACTTTCCAGTTTGTCTAAATTACTTCTTTTTCAAATGTCCTGACATGCTAACACAAAAGGTTGAAATTCATGGTCAAGTCCATTTCCTTTCCCCTACTTCTTTTCTTAAGGCACAAAATAAAAGCTGATTGTTTATCAGTTTTTTGTCTGTTTGCTTGTTTTTTAAAGCTTTTAAACAGAGCAGTTTTCTGGCAGCTTCCCTAGGGTCTGGCATAGCCCCTGCCCAAGCAAGGCCTGGGAGTCTTCACTGATCCTGGGTAGGAAGAGGCCAAGGAGCGGAGAACAAAGCCTAGAAGGCTGGGGCCCCTCCCACAGCCTTCTGAAGTGCTGTCTCGGGTTTCCTTCCTGTCCCAGATCCATGTCAGCCAGTTCCCTCCCTGGGGAGCTTCATTGCAGCGGCAGGGGGGGGGGGGGGGGGGGCACTGGCCTGCTCCAGGGCGCCCAGGTCCAGCCCTGGTAGCTGCCCCCACTCACTTTCTGACCCCAGTGAGGTTGCCAGTGTCCCCCAACTCTTGTCCACATCTGGGAACAGATCATCTGTTTTTTTGTTGTTGTTGTTGTTTTGTTTTTTGGGTTTTTTTGTCGGTACTGGGGATTGAACTCAGGACCCTGTGCTTGCTAGGCAAGCGCTTATTCCACTGAGCTATATCCCCAGCCCCCAGATCATCTGTAAAACATTGGTGCGTGCTGGGGTTCCTTCTCACAAGTGATGGGGAGCGGGGCAGGATCTGAATGGAAAAGGGAGGAGAACCTCAGGGGTAAGCTGGGGGGGACGACGACGACTACGAGGACACGATGACAGAATCAGAGATGCTGTACTTAGAATGAGGATCTTGTTTCCTTTCTCTTCTTTTCCCTCCATATTAAGCAAACACTTCTGTACAAAAGAGAACCTCTGAAGGCTGCAGCCCCAGAATGACAGATGCCTGTGACATTTCCCCTGGGTAGTGCATAATGGGAATGGAAGATGCACTGTCTTACCCCCGGCCGGTGTCGCAGGTCCAGCTCTGCTGCCTGGCTGGCTACAAGGGCCACCTCTCCTCTGTGAGTCTTTCTTCATCATCTGAGCCAGGGATTAGGCTGAGCTGCTTAGAACTCCTTGACCCTGTTTGTTAGACTCCTGTGGTTAACCAGCTCCCAAGACAGTCACAACAGGCTACTGAGCATACCTCACCCCTGTCACTTCCACATGCAGCCTTCCCTGCTGCCCACCACATGATGGAGTGCAGCTATTCGGGAAAGACTTGAGACAGAAAAGAATGAAAAAGAAAGGCCTAAAAGATGCTCCTGTCAGACAGTTGCTGAACTTTAATTTCTGAGGTGGACAGGAGGTAGACTGCTGGCTCACCTAGCATGTGGGAGACCCTGGCTTCAGTCTCTGGCATCATGAAATAAGTACATGTCCATTCTGCTTTTCTGCAGTCTAGTGTTGAGTAAATGTTACATCGCAGAGCAGTGGTATGATATTTTGATTTTTGGATTATATTCTGCCTAGCTTGGCCACTCTGATCTTGGACAAGCCTGAGCTAGAATTTCTACATTTGAAAATGGGAGGGTCCTCGAAACTTAGCATGTAGATACTACGGTTTAGATTTCAAAGGTCCCAAGGCCCCATTTGTGCAGAGGTGGGGCTTTTGGAAGGTGAATAGACTGTGGTAACACGAATCCACTGACAGGTTCCTTGCTGGATGCACTGTTAGGAGGTGGAGCCTGCCCTGAAAGTGTGGGTTATGGGGGCGTGACCTACAAAGGTGTGTTCTTGTTCCTGGCTCCTCACTTCAGTCTCTGCTTCCTGTCTACCATGAGGTGAGCAGCTTCGCTCTGCCAGGCCCTTCCATCATGGATGCTTCTGCCTTTGAGGCAGCTCGACATGGACTGACTCCCCTGAACTGTGAGCCAAATTAAACCTCACTTCCTTTAAGTTGTGGGTGTCAAGAAGAATGAAATAAGATGCCTGTTAAAATTGTAGCTGTCTAAGCTCCAAGAATCAGTGGGCCAAGAGGAGGGAGCATGGCCCGGAGCCTGCAGGTTAATACACCCCTCACTGGTCCTGCCGCAGTGTCCAGGAAGTACCTGCTGAGAACCATTGGACAGAACAATCTGTGTGGCTTCTCTAGTTCTGTTTTGCGGGAATCCTGCAAGTCTTACACATCTTACTACAGGTCTTACTGTAAATCTAAGACCCATAGTGTGACTGAGTATATGTCTTAGACATCTTAGGTGTCTGTGAAGTTACCTAGCAAAGATGCTTAGGTTTTCTTTTCCTGTTGTGAGTTCAGTACTATGACAAGTACAAATTAGGAATACATGCTGCATAATTTACCAGAAAAGTTGTGCCTTTAAATTCATAGTCTCCTTATCTCTCCCTTTCTCTCTCACCGGGGATCAAAACCAGGGTCTCCTGCATGCTGAGCTAGCATTTTGCCACTGAACTGCATCTCCAGGCTGAATTCTGTCAAAGGAGAGAACAGCCCCTGGGACGTGCTTGTTTAATAAGAACGCCCTCGAACACTGCTCAGCCTGAAACCTTTTCCCAGGAACCCTCCCCTTTCAGGAGTTTCTATATTTATCATGCATGTTTGTTTCACTTACAGTATCACAAGACTGGACCACAGTTTTCATAAATTCATCACCAAGCAAATGCTTCTGTGACATTTGTCAAGCTCTGTGTATAATTGTCTATTCTTTCATAAATTTGAGCTATAAATATTCTATTAACGTATTCCCACAAATTCTAAAGGGTGTATTAACAATATTACCATTCATTGATGTATAATTCTTTTCATCACCAAAGAGTTTCTTTTCTTTTCTTTTTACTAAAAATAAGCTTTAACCTCATGATTAAAGCCAGGAGAGGAAAAGGAAACCCTTATTCAAAACGAGTCTTTTTCTTGTCATTTGGTCCTTTCATTCAGTGGCCTTTGATAGAATAAATGATCCTGGGATGAAAGGGAAAAAGCAACACTCATGATTTCACTGCTTGAAAGTTGTTTGTGTGGAGAGGGAGGTCAGGAGACGGTTGCTGTAAGTAATGTGTTGGATAACATTTATTTCTGTTATAATTCTGTGCTCCAGGCACGATACAAAAGTTAAGTACCTTCACCTCCAACCAAAGAGTAAACATAGGTTACCTAAGCAAGTGTAAACAAGTGAGAGTGAACAAGAGTGCAGAACAACATTCTGCATTCCCCACATTCCCTCTGTACCATCCCTGGTCCCTGCCGAAGTCTTCGAGCCCTTCCCCAGGTCCCGGATTGCAAGTTGCTCCACCCATAGGGCGTGGGCCCAGACTCACTGCAAAGTCCGTGGCAAGCCTCGACTGTGGAAGTAGCAAGTTTCCTTTAATTAGATGCCAAGATAAAGTCCCTTCAACCTCCTGGTTGGAGGAAGCAGGCAGATTTTCACAGGTTTTCAGATTGTCTAGCATCAACCAGAGATCTCTGCCTGTTAGTACGGGAAGTTTGTTACAAAGGTTCTTGTCTGGCAGCAATAGTCGTGCTGAAGTGCAGGTGAAGAAGGTATTTCCCCTGCTGCTAATCAGATCAGTTCTTTTTTTCTTTTTTATTTTTTTGAGACAGGGTCTCACTATGTAGTTCAGCTTGGCCTTGAACTCACCATGTAGCGCAAGTTGGCCTCAAAATCACATCAGTCCTCCTGCCTCAGCCTCCCACGGGCTGAGATTACAGGTGTGAACCACTACACCTGGCCTAGATCAATTCTTTCAAACAACTTTTTTTAAAAAAAGATTTGAAGTGCTGTGGACATGTGCGGACTCCTGCCACGGAGGAGTCCTGAAAGCGGCAGCACGCAAAGGGGCAAAGGGAGGCAATGGCAAAAGTATTGAAGGCACTGGACCCAGGAAGCCATTGCTAAGGCCATGGAGGAAGTGCCCAGTTGGTCACATTTTGGGTCTGTTAACTCCTTCTGTTTGCTTTCGAAATCATGTCCCATCAAATGGATGCCACACGTCTTTACAAGAAATAAGTTAAATCCTCTTCGATGAACCTGTGAGGCACCTCAGACTGAACTGGACCGCGGCCCTTCATTTTGGGCCGGCAGGAGAGGAGCTTCTCCATCACACACGGATGTGCAGTTGCTGTTCATTGCGCCCAGCACATGTCACACAGCCTCCTAAGGTAACAGGGAGTTTTGTCCACCCAAGTGAGGAGCTGAATTTTGGCCCTGCTCCCGCTTACTGTGCATGATACCGTGTGCCTCCCAGTCATTTCGTGCCCCACTTTCTGCAGTCTATTGGGTGATTTGTTTGTATAGTCATTTAGAATGGAAGTCACAGAACTGTTTTTTGAAAGGTTATTAATGCCTCGAAAGTCTCCAAGTCTTACGAGGAAGCCTTTTATTTTTGATATTTGCAACGAGGGTGTGAGAGTCATTTCGTACTTAAAGCCTACTCTGTGGTAGAGAGCTCTGAGCCTACCGACCTCTCTGCTTTCCTTCCTTCTCCCAAACCAAAACACAAACACACACACAAACTGAAAGCATATAGTAGGCTCGGCATGGTGGCACACATCTGTAATCCCAGCTGTTCAGAAAGCTGAGGCAGGAGGATTGCATGTTCAAGGCCAGGCCAGGTACCTTAGCAAGCCCCATCTCAATAGATGGAAAAAGCATAGGATAAAAATTCTGCCATGGCCTTGTTGCTGGGGTAACTGTGCTAGTGAAGGGTTCACTTGGTCTCTTTAACCAGTGTATTTGGGAAATTTTAAGTTAGCTTAGAGGATGTAGGCGGTGTGACTTAGCATCTGCCATAACCAATCACTTACTTTATTTGAAATAATGGATGGATGGATGGGTGGGTGGATGGACAGAAGGATGGATGGATGGATGGGTGGATGGATGGGTGGATGGATGGATGGATGGATGGGTGGATGGATGGATGGGTGGATGGATGGATGGATGGATGGATGGATACATACGGAGGGAGGGAATAGATCACTCTTAAAACTTCTGTCATATTTTTATTGTCTACACGCATAAGCTCCCCTGCCGACCCACATGCATAGGCCACAAGAAAGCATTTATTTAGGCAATACTCAGAGTAGAACAGCTAATGTGATTGGATATTTTTCATTCCCTTTCTTTTTTTTTAATTTTAAAAATTAAAAAACTGACAAAACAACAATGAAAACAAAGTCAAAACAACAAAAATGATACACATGACCCCGAGACAAAATGATAGAAATTTACAATGGTTGCTAAATTATGTACTGTTATCTTCAATGAAGTTGCTCAGTCCATTAGACATAAGAATGTAAGATTGATCAAACAGTCAAAGACAGTAACAAGTAAAAAACAATAAAAATAATTTTAAAAAACATTGGAAATGGCGCAGAGCTTCACCATACAAAATGGTAGGAGTTCAACAATGGTTCTTATACTACGTATTGTTTTCAGATCAATTACCAAATTCAAGTCTGTAAAATTGGTCAAGAAAAAAAAATTGTAAGCATTGACTATTGCTCTCAATAAACCACAGACATTAGCAATACACCTATTCCATTCATTCTCTTTCTGATGTATGTAATATTATGAATTGTTCCATACCATGCACAGGAGTGCATCTCAGTTGTCACAGTCCTGTCATTTCAGGACCAGAGTCAGTGGAGTGTGAGGACACTGGTGACCACAATGTTGTTCTTGCAGTCCATGCTCCTAGAATATGCAAATTTAGCTGTAAGCCACTGTAAAAACTAACTTGCTCCAAAACCACAAACACAGCCTTAGAAACATAAGAAAATAGTCAAAAGGGAACGATAGCCCTTGGGAGCATTGGGCCCTTGGGTCTTGGTTCTGGGGACACTCTTGGCCAGTGAACCTGACACCACCACGGACAATCACAACAGCTCTGTTGGCTGGTGAAAATCCACCAACGGGGGGGGGGGGGGGGGGGGGGGGGGGGGGGGGGGGCAGGTAAGCAGGGGTCAGAGATCAGAAGTCACTTTCGAGTCTTAAGCCTGTTGCCTTCATTCAGCGTTTGAATGAAATGCTAAAAAGTACTTGTAGTTCTTGTCATCTTGCTTTAATCACTTGTGTCCCATTTGCATGAGGGCAAGGGCAGATGGAGAAGGCATGGGCATCGAGAAACATACAGGACACCTCTTTTGTGCTGCAGCCCCTTCTCCTTTGACCTCAGCTTCCTGTTGGTCCAGGAAGGCTGGGCATATTACACGAGCAAATGTGGAAGCAGACACGTATACAAGGGAAGTAATTTTTCACATTGGCTGTTTATGTGGATGACTGGAAATTATACAGAGCTATGGAACCCTAAAATTGAAGGAACACTTTTCAAAGAATGTTTCTACACACTTCCTTTTAACTCCCTGACAGATTGCTATTCTAAGAACAGGTTGTTGTCATATAGTGAACTGTGCCCTGTTTTTCTAAAATAAGATTCTATCAAAATGATCTGACTTAGAAGAATGAAGTATTTATTTGTGACTACATCAGCTTCTTCCAAAGCATTCAGAATGGCTTTAGGAAAGTGCAGAGGCTACCCTTGGGCAGCCAGTCAGTTTAGATTCACTTGATTAGTTTCAACGAACAGCTTTGTAAGAATTGTACTTCACTTTGAAGCGGGGTGGGGGTGTGGGTGTGGGGCAAATTCCAACTTAGAAAAAAAGTCAGAAGAGCCAGTCATGGGCGTGCACACCTGCAGTCCCAGTTACTCAAGAGGCTGGAGGAGGAGGATCATATGAGCCCAGAAGTTTGAATGTAGCAAGATGCTGTCTGTCTCCAAACAATGGTCAGACCATAGATGATAGATAGATAGATAGTAGGTTGATACATTAGATAGAGAAAATATTTTAGAGATAATTTCCCAGCGTATGCCCTGGAGTTAAAGTTTGCATCTGTTATTGCTATACATGAAATTATAAGAACAGTGAATTTTGATTAATGTACCATCCTCAATTAGCAAACAGTAGGTATCAAATGCTATCCTAGAGCATCAGACAAAACTGCTGTAGTATACAGAAAACTTATGCCAAAGTGAGGGGAAATTGAGTCAAGTGTTTAACTGAATAATCCTAAGTGAGGTTTAACTGAATAATCCTAAGTGAGGTTTAACTGAATAATCCCACTGGTCCAGTCTGGGTTACTTCAGGCTTTGCCATGTGCTCATTAATGTGTGTGCTGAGCATTTAAGAGGTGGGACTACCCTCTGGGCTTCAGAGAAAAGTGTGCTTCCTCTTCAGATCTGTGCTCACAGCACTTGCAGGTACTGCGTTGCCTCCAAGTTCATCAGAGGAAAAGGGGCTACACCGTTCTACGCAGTTGGGAGTCATTCAAATATGCTTAGTTGTGTGTATATTAATAAAGGTTGCTCTTTGTGAACCAAAAGCGCATATAGACTCATCTTTCACCACTTGGAATGATCCTGTCAAGGGGAACTTTGTGCGCTGTCCAGTGTAGGTGCCACTAGCCACACGTGACTATAGCTCACTTGAAATCTGCTTTTCAGGAGTCTGAATAGAAGAGTTTTGACTGAAATCAAAACTTTAAATCAGAAGTTGGAGATGCCACCTATACGGCAGATGGTGACTCTTTCCTCTGCAGGGAGAGGACCAAAACCCATAGCCTGCATTTGAGGGAAGATTGATGAACTTGACCATGGCATCTTCAGAAATTAGTTCTCAAAACTTGCACAGCTGCTTTGTTTTTAGAATTCATAAAGCAGGTAGAAAAGAGACCTCGACTGAGTGGAAGATACTAAGGCTGGCTGCAGTTTTCTATGGCAGCAAAGTATTTCAGTAAAAGAAAGCCCGACTGATAAAAACAAGGTCCAGATAACTTCTAAAGTCCTCTTAGATAGTGACCTAAAATAGAGACTAGAGGCTCGCCTTCCTCGTGGTCTGCAGATGGTCACCGTGCCTCAGAGGACCAGCTATGTGCTTCACAAGACAGAGAGGGTTTTGCTGGAAGTCCCCGGTGACTTTCCACACTTGCGTCTGGCATTCCTTAGGTGGAACTGCATGGTGACCGGTGGACGTGGGTCTACGTTTACACCGAGACAGTCTTTGTAATAGGTCTCATCCTCCGTCAAGTGATTTTTTTTGCTTTGTAGATATTCAATACATGCTTCTTTGTAATGTGAATGAAAATCTAATACCCTTTAAAGATTGTTTTAACCAGTATCATTTGCGTCTTGTAATTATTAGCTCTGTAGTTACCTTAATGGTCTTGCTTTATGTAGGCTTATGTTGAAATCAGTTAGGCAGCACTTTCTAGGTGCTGTTTGTCAGTTTATGCCCATCACTAAGAGCAGCTATATTAGAAGTTTGTAATACTGATACAGCTATGCATTAAGTTGTGGTGCTTAAAATCCATTTTCCATTCAGTATGGAATTTGATGGGGTTTTTTTTATCAGAAAAACTTAAAATCAAGTTTAGAAACAAAGGGGCTGGAGGTACAGCTCAGTGGGGTAAGTGCTTGCTGCTAAGCACTAAGGCCCTGAGTTCGATCCCCGGTCCCAGAAAAAAAAAAAAAAAGGAACGGAAGTTTAGAAACAAAAACGAGTAACTCCAAATTTGTTTAAAATGATGGTTTTTCTCATTTTTACTTGACCTACAGAATTTCATTAGTGTGGAGTTTGATGGACTAAATTCTCTTAGTTCAGTGTAATGTCATTTCATCAGCTCAGACAACATGGACAACTTGCTGAGGTTACTTCTCTTTCATAATGGGTGGATTCCTTTTTCAACCCGGGGCATTGTTTCTGGCTGAGTCTGCTGTGGGCTGGTCTCATATGGCTGAGGATGCCAGTCCTGATCACGTCCTGCAAAGGAGATGTGCTGTTTGCGAGGTTTGCCTCCTTTCTCACTGCTGCGGGAACCAAGTTCCAATGAGCCGAGTGTCTGATTGACTGTGACAGTCCACAGTGGTGACTACGCAGCGCTGTGACCCCCCTATCCCTCACACACACCCGTGCTGTCACCCTGCAGGCCCTTCTCCATGGCACCCTCCTTCACAGAGAGAAAGGAAGCCGTGACACAGCCCCCATGTGGCCCTGGAACACATCCTGGTTTTATTAATGGGATCATACTTTCCTACTGTTACTTTGGGTAATGGTTTTTGTAGCCATAGAAAGAACATGGAACAAGACTGAACTGTGCAACCAGAAACTCCTTGTGGGAGGTACATCTCGGGGTACAGGAGGAAGAGATATAAGAGGAGAAACCTATCTTTCTGTTCCTTTCTTTTCTTTGTTTTTGAGTCTATTGGGTAAAAATATGTGCAGTGCTATATTTGTGCAGCGTCTAGTGTACTTGTTGTTCTCTGTACAGTGTAAATCAGTGGTCTGCAGTTCCATGTACAGCAGCACGACTTCTAGATTTGTCTGGGGAGAAATGCCAATTTGTGCTGATACGGTGAGGGAAGAGGATATATCCTAAGCAGTCTCCACGGCTACAGAGTCCATGCCTTGTCCAACCAAGAGGCACCTGCTCAGACCAAAGCTCAAAGAAAACAAGAACACATGCTTAAAAGAGAATTTCGAGACAGGAGACCGAAAACAGAACACCAAAATCACCAACACTGCTTCCGTCACAAATAAACATTTCTCCATGCTTTCTTTCAACATTTCCAACTTGATTCAAATAAGAAGCCAACTCATCGTAAGCCACAGGTTGTGCTTGTGAAGTGGTAAGGCAGCCGAGCTCAGGCCTGGGAGCAGGGACCACAGGAGGGTCTCCCTGCCAAACACGATGAATGAAGATGTGGTCCTTGGTGGCTGGATCCTTTGGTGCTGTGGCTTCTCCAGAGGAAACACCAAGCCTTCAGTGCAGGGCTGGATGAAGACTACAGGTCCATTTGCAGGGCCTAGTGCAAGGATGCCCATGATGCATTAGAGCTGTCAGTGGTAACAAGCAGCCCTCTGTGGCACGTGAGCCATAGGTTCACCACCACTGTTCTTGTGCCTTCTCTTGTTTTTTTCTTTGCTGTAGGACTCTGACCTAGAACTTGTACTACTACTGAGGATCATACACCCATTTTTTTCCCTTCCAGATAAGTAGTTTCAGGAGGGTTCTGCAGATCACAAATCTCAAAGAGGTTAAATACTTGCAGGTTGTTGGCTTGTTAGGGATGAGCTATCTGGGGGGAAATGGTCTATTGCACATTACCAGCTTTCTCCAGTATCTGAAATATGTTTTTGTTATATTACCCTTGAATTGCGTTTTGTTTATTTTTGATTTGCTGTTCTAGTTTGTGCTTTCATCTTTTATATTTTTAAGTTTGAATTTGAGCTCAAGAATTTTCATAATCATCTGTGACTGAAATTCACAGATGAAATGAGACTTAAATCCAGGGAAAATAAAGAATCAAAGGGTTGCCGCATACTCTAGGAGGGCACAGTGAAATCCATATTTATGCTCTCTAAACCTAGTACATCCTAGAGTTTCAAAGAGATATGACAAACAGGGCTAACTGTGTCTCACATGGGAAACGAAATGTTATCACCGGGTCCTGCAGCTCTTGGGCTCCTGGGTTCTCCTGTGGTCACCACTGTGTTCTTCCCACCCACATGGATTCTTCCCCTAGCCAACCCCAGATGCTTTGCAGTTCCCTCCTGAGTCTCTTGGAAGGGCTATTGTGGAAGATGCCCAGCCTGGCCTTCGTTCCGATAGCTGCATGCTGCCCTTCAAAATACCCCAGAAAGTACAGAAGCACTCATCCAAAGTGGCATTCAAGAGAGGTGCAAGAGCTCCCTGAGTGATAATAACTTGTTTCTGTTTACATTCCTCATCTTTTTTTTTTTTTTTTGTGGTACTGGGGATCGAACTCAGGACCCTGCGCCACATTCCTCATCTTAAGACGAGCAAGAAGTCAACTTTTTTTTTTGTCTTTTTGAGAAGGCTGGCCTTGAGCTCACTTTATAGCCCACGCTGGTCTTCAACTCACAATGATCCTCCTACCTCAGCCTCCCAAGTGCTGGGATTACAGGCGTTTGCCACCATACCTGGCAAGAAATCAATTTTAAGGCTTTTCCGGTGGTTCAGTTATCTGTCGCTATATGAGAAACTTCGTAGATTGTTGCCCTCTCCATTCTGAGAGTGGGCAGTTCTCACTGTGAGTGATGCCTGGGCTGGAGTCATACACATGCCCAGCCAGTCTGTCCAAGATCGCTCCTTCCTGAGCTTTGTTGGTGCTTCAGCTGGGGCGGCTGGGCCAGTTGGGGGCTGTCTCCTGGGAGACCACACATTTCCTCTTGGGAAGGCCCCCCAGGGGAATTTGGATGTCTTTCCTGAAGTCCCTGCGGGGGACTCAGGACGAAATTGCAAAGCACCGCGTCAACCAATCTTAGAGGTCCAGCACCTTCACTTCTGCTGTGTTCTAGGGAAAGAGAGAAAAGAGGAAGATTTTGCCCACGGGGGCTCAAAGGAATGGGGACCCCCCCGGTGAGAGACGTGTCATTTTTGTACCTGAGAGTCTGCCACCAGGAAAACCAATATGCGTGTTCACATTCTGCAATGTTTAGTATGCTCTTTAAAATGTTAGCGTTACTTTATTCTCACAGTTTTTGAGCTTCCTCTCTTTGCTCCCATCTCCTGTTGTGCATACTTTTTAAAATCTGTATTGGAAACATCCCAAAAGCTGGGTAAGTGAGCCTTGAGCGCCCACAGAGGCTTCTGTTACCAGCTCTAAATCAGAGGCGCGTCAGCGTTCAGAGCCGCCCCTGGGGAGGGTCAGCTTCCTGCTGCTGAGCCGGCACCTGGGAGGTTCCTGGGAGAGGGAAGCTTTCACGCTCTGTGGTTGGCTTCAATTCCCTTGGGACCATGGGACCTTTATGGCACATATGTGGTACTTTTATCGCGCATATATGACTCAGTTTCCTTTTTTATCTGAATATATGTCAATAAACTTGTTAGCTTTATTAATTCCCACCGTCCTCTTTTATCCTTTTCTTTGTGTTTGCCTCCCGTTTAATACAACTCTCTGCTGCATTCAAGCAGGTGTAAGAGATCAGCTGCTTCTCCCCAGCAGGCTCCTGGGAGCACTGGGAGTTGGGCTGACAGAACCCCTGGCCTTGCTGACATCCCTGCAAGGGACAGTTCTCCTGACAGGAATTGATAAGGGCACGCACGTTATGTAAAATCTGGAGGGCAGGGCTTTCCATTTTAGGTCAGCACTCAGCCGCAAGCTAGAAAGGCTAATCAACAGACGCATTTTCTGTGTTCATTCCGGAGACTTTCCCAGGGGCACAATAAATCTAGCCTGCCTGTTTACAGGAACACTGTTATTTAACAAGCTGGTCTCCCAAGTTTAAGAGTTTTTGGTTTCATCAAATCCTACCCAACCTGCTACATTCATAAAATTCATTATTGTCCACTCGTGTTGCTGTCTTAGCTTAAAAATAAATTTTAAAAAACTAATTTAAACTTAAATATTGTTTTTGGAAAAAATAATTTTTATATCCAAGAATAACTTTGTATGTATTAGAGAACTATTGAAAAATTTTATGTCTTTTTTTTTCACCTTCCACCGTGTAAAATCATCATTCCTGCCTCTAACCTGCCCACTAACACTCTTGGTTAGCTAGTTTATCTCATTTACATATTCATTCATTCATTCATTCATTCAGTGTTACTTTAAGCACTTGCTCTGGGTGGTGGAAATATTTTAGAAAGGTCACTCTGCACTCGCAGTGCAAGATTCCAGGAAGAAGGGATGCAGGTCAGCAGGTAGAGACAGTGAGGTGAGCTTCACAGTGACGTGGGGTCTGTAAGGTGTCCATTTGATTTGGCTCCGAGGGGATCAGCAGACACATGGAGGAGCAGTTATTCGTGGGAGGTGGGTTTGAAACCGGTTACAGTGTGAATGATGAACTGTGGATAGAACTGCTTCTCAAATCTTGACCTTGAAACAGGACTTCAGATTGTGGGAGTACGGAGTAAATTCTTTTGTCCTGGGGGTTGCTGAGACATATGTTTTCCGGATTTTAATAAGCATTGCCAAATCCGCCAGAATGTTGCATCTCAGAGACACTACCTTCCTTCCACAGAATCTCTGCAGGTGTTTTCCCAGGGCCTCCCAAGAGCACTGCTGTGGTGATGGGTGAAATGCACAGTATCTCTCTAGATTAAGGGTGTCACCCATCCTATCTGTACTGGAAATATCTTTCCTCTCTGTTGTTGGAGTTTGAGTCTTGTGTTCCTGTGTAAGACACTGTCCCCTTTCAGACTGTTCACATGTTCACTATTCACTTCTCCTTTGTCTTGCGTCTTTTTACAGTTGGAAAATTTGATTCATCTGAAGTGGATTTTAGTGTAAGAAATGAGATAGGAATATGGCTTATTTATTTCTCCTATGTGGTCACGTGACGGCATTAAACACATTTTATGGAGTAATCTCTTTTATTGAAAGGCTACCTTTTTAGTGGTATACCTTTAAGGTATATGTAAATTAAATATCTTTATATATTTTCCGTTCTTTATCATGATCCATCAATCACTCTTGATTTCTCCTTTGAGACCTACATTGTTTTAATGCTAAAGTTTCATAATGTGAAGCTTAGACTTTGCTAACAGGAGTAAGATCTGTCTCATTGATTCTGTCCCCAGAACCAGTCTTTCAAAGGAAGCTTGGAAAAAAACCTTAGGTATGGGCTATTTTGCTTAATGGGTTCATTTTCTCAACAAATATCAGGAATCTAGTGGATGCCAGTGCCACTCATGATCTAGCTACTTCATTTATTTTTTCCTCCTGCCTCTTCCCTTCCATAATGTTTGTTGCATGGTGTCACGTGCCAGACACCACTTGCTCGGGGACTGTGAGGGGTGTGCAGCTTCCTGGTTCCTTCACATCCTGCTGAGCTTAGCCTTGGCCTGCAGGACTCTCAGAGTTGCACATGCACGTGGGCCAGAATTAGAGCTCACCTGCAGGTTTCCTACACAGCCATGATGCTCAAAACAGAAAAGAAGCCTCCTCAGCCCCGATGCCTGCATTTTGTCTTAAGCCTTTGCCCAGCTAATCTACAGAATTAGCCATCTCCTAACTGACCACTTCTTTCTTAATGCCTGGAAAATTACAAAAAGGGAATTAAGAGCTATTGCCCTAATCATCCGTTCTTTTAAAGACTATTTTTAAAACAAATTTTTTGCATACTGAAACAACTTTCAAGGGGATACACACCCAGGAGGGTGGAAAGATAATGGAGAAGTATTTTTAAAAAACCTCCCACATATGGCAAGAGAAAGAAATACTTTTCCCCTGACGGGAACCTATGTGGGCTGAGTTGGACTCTGGGATGCACTATCTATATCAAAATAAGACAGGAGTCTCACTGTCTTCCTTGATGTCTCAGGTTAGGGCAACCTCTGGACAAAGCCAGTGGGTCTCTTTCTGCTATGTTTCACAGCTTGGTCTCCAACCAGAGGTCTTTTTATTTTGATTAAATGTACCTTACTAATTTGTTGTGAAAGACAATTCTATTTTCCAATGGATCAAAAGCATTGGAATGTTTTTGAAACATTCCAGAGTATCATTTTCTGATGTGACATTTGACTTCTGTAAAAGCAGCCTGTTTTTTTTCTTGTCCCAGCATAAAAATACACGAAGGATGGCTTTTGTGATATAGTAAATAAGATCCCACACAAATTCCACATGACACACTGTGTGGGGAGCTACATAATAAAATGAAGAATGCTGTCTGTTTGTTTTCCAGTCATTGTGGTGTTCTCATCTTCCCCTGCATCTGTCAAAGCCATGTTCAAATACAGAAAGGGTGTATTGAAACCTGCTGATTAAAACTGGGCACTTTTTCTTCATAAACAAGACTTCCATTCCTGCACTCATCCTTTAGGTTTCAGAGGGGATGAAGGCAAGTTCTAAATATAGTTAGTGACTTAAGCTAATGCTAAATTTGTGAGAGAAAATGTGTTGAAATTTAGGTGTGTGCTGCCACAGGGAACAGCATCGTGGGGGCAAGACCAGGAGACACGGGGATAAAGTCACGCCAGACGTACACGCACATTTTCAAAGCAGATTTAACAGAGAATTAATATGCTGCTATTTTTGAAAAGGAAAAGGTGTCAGATCACTAAAAGAAGAAGAAAAAAAATGCTTAAAGCTGTATTTACATCAAAGTTGGTGTGAGCTCTGTGTTTCCTTCCTCCAAGTGCCCATGGTGAAAGCACGCCTCGGCGATTGTTAATTGTAGAGTTATTTGTCTTATTACCAGCCAAGGACAGAAAGCTTATCCTAAGTAACTTGTGTCCTCCACCTGTCCCCCCATCTCAGTATCCAGTACAGTGCCCCTGATGTGCTTTTTTTATGGGTACCAGGAATCGAATTCAAGATGTTGCACTTGCCCGGCAGGCGCTGTGCTGCTGAGCTATGTCCCCGGCCCTCCCCCAATGGGAAGTGATCTGGATAAGAGTGGGTACGTGTTTCTTTTAATGCTTCAACTTCTGTTTCGTCAGCTTTTCTGCTTATCTCTCTCACTTTTCTACATTCACTCCCCTTTAGAGATAAGTCGTTTCTCTGGCCAGCTTTTAAGTCTCTTGAGAGTATTTGTCAGTTACTTGGTATTTGTCCCGATGTCCAGCTCAGACCTTGCAATGTGAGGTTGCTTAATGCGTGGGCATCTCTGCTGACCATCCTTGCTGCCAGGGCTCCTTGGTATATTAGTTTTTCTCTGGAAAAGCTTAAGAGCTTTCCAGTGTTTTGCATGTTTGTGTATATGAACTCATTCTTTTATTTGACAAATGCTTGTTAAAATTATTTTCATGAATACGGATGCACTTCTTTTGAGTGTGATCATAATCAAAGTATCCCCAGGTCTTAGAGAGAGGGCAACTTTCTTTCAAGGTAAAAGTCACCCTGAAGTTAACAGAAGCAGCTTTTTATTTGGGGAAGACCATATTTTGAGGCTGCAATGGACCTGGCAGGGTAAAATTTTCAACAAGGTAGAGGAGAATAAACTGTAGCGTTGACACTAACGTTTGTGAGAATTACATGCTTCATTCCCCTATTCTTCAGCTTTAAGTCATGTTCTCTGCTAGTGTCTTTGTAGCATTTGCCATTGTAACTGCTGAAAGTATAATTCTTATCCTATCAGAGGAATTGGTGTTGATCACTGTAGCTGAAACCAAGAAAAACAGCCACCTAATCTTGTCCTTGAATAGCTTCCTGGTCTTGTTACAGATTGCTTATCCTTTTTAAATTCACTTGTAGATTTCCAATGCAAGCAAATTATGAAGATTTTTGGCTTGCAGGATCTTTCATGGCTTCCTGAACCTTCAGATTACAGAGTTGGAAAGGCTTCTTGGTGTATCACTCTGGGGGAAGGAGAGAAATCAATCAAATCTTCTGAACTTAGCTTCATGTTTTTTCATGTCTCATTATATAACCCTTTGTTTTAATTTTAGAAAAGAAGCAATACAACATTTTTTTTGTTTTTAAAGCAAAAAAATTAAATCATAAATAGCCTATGAATGTTCACTGCTTGGTACCTAGTAGGACCAAGTAAAAACCATGCCAGGTATAGAGGATTTGTGGAAGCAGCAGCACAGGCGTAGCTAACTGGTGAGAAATGTGGGGATCGTGGTAAGACAGGCAGGAATTCAAACCCAGCACTGGGAAATAGATCTTGCAACCTCAGAGGTTTGTGTTCAGGCTCCTTCCTGCCTTAATTCCTCACCCCTGGATGAGGCCTTTTGGAACTAAAGCTGGCCCAGGAGCCTGCAGATATCTGGAGCTGAAAAAAGCCGAGAGATAGAGGTCCTGATAGTAGGAAATCTGTATAATTCTCAGTAAGAACATGTTTGGTGGACCAGGAACATTGGTAGTCTTGGATTAGTAAGGTAAATGACACGGATGCACAGCCCCTCCCCTCAAGGAAAGAAGACGTGAGTGAACAGAGTCCAGAAGAGAACAGAATACTATGTTAGAACTAGGGCACGTCTTCTTAATCTTAAAAGATAAGAATCTATGGAGAGCTGTCCATTTAAGATAAATAAAATTAATATCAGATCTGGCAAGTACCTGAGTCTTCAACTTCAGAAAAGTTTAAAAGAACTTAGCTTCCCTGAGAGAAATGGACAGTCTACCTGCCATGGCTATAGCTAGAATGCAAACACAGCTCACAAGATATTTTGAGGGACTGTGTTTTTATTGTTACTGTGAGAGGCCAGGAGCCAGGAGCCAGGAGCACCAGCCATTCAGAGTTGCAAGTTCAGCAAATGTGTTGTCAGCACTCTGGGGCCCAGGGTGCTGGTGAGGCCCATTGAAGTCCTAGGGATTAACTTCACCCTGTGTTCTCCCACCACCACAGAGCAGCCACTGTCACCCCACTTGGGAGTTATCCTGGGAATGCATGTTCTCTTTTCCCTCTCTACATTATCATTCTAATTAGGGATAGGTTGCAAAATAAAATGTTCTCTGTGGTCAGTCAGGAACACAACTGGGTGTGTCTTCCCGGGTGGGCCCATGGGGGTGATGGGGCTGTGGCACCCCAGAGAGAGCTTTCATCCAGCTCTTCCTCAATCCCACATTCAAGTTCGAGATGTTTTAGAAGCACTGTTTTAGCCCAAAGCTTTCATCTACCAGCTGCATCAGAGAACTCACTATGGGCTTAGGGTTCTGCTTTTTAGCCCCAAGTCATGAGTTGTTTCGAAAATCTCTTAAACACCTCTTCCAGGCTATGTATCACCAGTGACCACATCTCTAAAGCATAGGTGTGGTGGCTTCAATTTCCTGGGATAAGAACCCACTGCCTACCCAGGAAGGAGGAACTCGGCCTAGTCTTCAGTCTTGTGTACAGGTCCTTTGTAGTTTGGTCCCAGTGCTGCCTCACTCCCTTCTGTTCTTCAGGTCTCCCCACATGACTGCCTCCTTATGCTTCCCACAGTGTTCTCATCCAGAAGCTTTTGTAAATGGGCTTTTCCAGCTTAACCCCACCACCCCACCCCACCCCTGCTCACATAATGCCTAGCATGAGCCTCTTTGGTGAATCTTAGTGTAAATAACCAGGTACAGTAGTTACGTAGTTCCTTCTTGATGATCCCACCTAACTTTGTATCCTGAACGTCCCACATTTTAATGTTTGCCTCCCTCACTGGATATAGAAATTCTAAAGGACAAGACAGAGTTGAGTTTTCTCCTTTGTATTTTTATTCCAAACACAGACTAATGTAATCTTTTTGGGTCTAAATTTTCTTTTCTGCAAAATGAAGGTGTTGGATTAGAATTTAATGTTTTGTTTTGTGTGCGGATGAGGTCTTGCTGTGTAGTTCAGGCTGGCCTTGAACTTACTGTGTAGCCCAAGCTGCCTTGAACTCACAGTGATCCTGCTCCCTCAGCCTCCCAAGTGCTGGGATTACAGGTGTGCACACCATGCCTGGCCAAGAATTTAATGGTTCTTAACTGGAGGTGCACATTAATATCATTCCAAGTTCAACAATGAAGTTGGGACCCCTACCTCACACCATGCACAAAAATTAACTCAAAATAGATCATAAGCCTAAATGTAAGAAAATACTATGAAACTATTAGATGAAAACACAAGTAAAGCTTCATGGCCTTGGACTAAGGAATAGTTTGATATGATAGCAAAAACAGAAGTGACCAAAAAAATAGATAATTGGATTTTACCAACTTTACAAACTTTGTGCTTCAAAGGATACCATTAATTAAGAGAAAAGATAGCCCACAGAATGGGAGAAAACATTTGCAGGTTATTTATCTTATACCATCCAGAATATGTATGACAAACTCCTGCTACTCAACAAGAAGAAGACAGTGCAGTTAAAACATGACAAAGGATTTGAATAAACATTTTTCCAAAGAAAACATACAAATGATAACAGGATCATAGAAAGACACTCAGTATCATTAGTCATCAGGGAACTACAAATCAAAATTTAGTAACTTACCACTTCACCGTCTACTAGGATGGCTGTAATAAAAAGCAAGACAATGAAATGTTGTGCAGATTGTGAAGTTGTGGCAGGTACACTGTCCAACTCCTCTGGGAGGCAAAGTTCTTTAAACCAGGGGTACACTGTAATGTTGGTATGAATAGAACCTAAAACTTAAGGGTAAAAGTTGAAAAATCAAGTTGCTTATGAAACCATTTGAGTTTTATTGGCCACCCTGTTTGGTCATGGTGTTAACTCTGCTGGGTGTCTCAGCCTTGAAGATATCTCCTCTATATTTCAAACTGTTTGCCCAAGCACATCCAGAAACTTTCAAGTAATTCCTATGGGACTTAGGTAAACTTTGGGAGGAAAGTGTTCCAATGGGAAGGACAACAGGGAAGAGAGATGGGGGAAAGAAAGGAAGGGACAAGAAAAAAAAAAACAACAGAAGAAAAAATTGGAAACAGCTTTTGTAAATAAGGAGGGGAAATGGGTTGAAGGGAGGGAGAAGGGAATAAGAAAAAAAAAAGAAGCAGCAAGATAGGTCATGTAACAGGCACAAATCCCTGTGACGAATGTGATCATTATGTGTATCCAAAATGTACCAATAAAAGTTTTAGAGAAATTAGGTGGACTTTATTTATGTATTTCATTTCCACTTGAATTTAGAATTGAATATTAACACAGGGTCACTGGGCAAAAACAAAACAAACAAGAGCATGAACACTGGTAGTTTAAAGATTTTAAAAAATCTGCTTTGTTGTATTATTAGGAACTCTAATAATACTCTTGGAAGTGAAGCAATATTTGGTAACAGCCATTGACTGAAAATACCACATATTATTGTTTGTAGCAGTAAGACAAAACGTATGCACCATTTCATGTCCTTCCCAATAGAATTTCCTGCCTGAGTGCGTGTTTGGTAAGTGCCTTTAAGTGAGTATGTATCATACTTTGGTTCACTCTTTGGTGTCTACAGCATTTTAAAACTTTTTGAGGCATTTTTTGCTCATATGCCCTGTCTATGAAATGAGCACAAGTTTTTCCTCTAATATCAGCAAACGTTTTTGTCATGTTGGAATTTTAATTAATACATATTTTATAATAATAGATAAAAAATACAATATAGTATTATAACCACATTAAACAAAGTAGACAAGTTGACATACTTCTCCAAAAAGACCATTTTACATATATCTTAGTGACTCATGGGAGTGAGTCAAATTCAGCTACTTTAAGTGCAAAACACATACAATTAGGAATTATATTTGGGTGTAAATAATGCCATTGGAGCAGCACAGTATTGTGATAAGCACCACTCATTAACCATCTCTCACGAGCCAGGATTTGTGCAAGGGAGGCTGTTATTTCTAATCCTGCAAATAACCTCATATGCTAGATCACTCGGTTCTGCTTTGTTAGGGAGGAAACACAGTTTAACTCTGTGTCTGCTGGCATCCAAACCCTATCCTGACATACACAGCAGTCCAAAGATGCTCGTCTCGCCTTTGCCATGGTAACCTTACCTAAGCTTCCTCTCTTCCTTATTTGTAAAATAAGAGATTTCTTTTATGACTCCTAAATTATTTTGAAGTCTCAAAAGTCTCTGAAGAGAGATTATATTTATAGACTGACTATTGAAATACTTTGTCACTGTATACAGATTATCTGCACATAACACATTGGTCACATTATTTAGGAAATGACTATCAATAGTCAAGTGCTTGAAGTCAAGTTATTGAGCTTCACATTCTTCATTCATCAGTTCACATATTTGTTCAATATATCCAGTGCCTCTGTTATGGACTAAATACTTGTGACGTGTCCCCACCTGTATGTTGACTGCCCTACTACCTCTCAGGCGATGGTATGAGGAGGTGCTGCCGTTGGGAGGTGATGAGGTCATAAGAGTAGAGCCCACAGGAATGAGATCAGCCCTTCCAAGAGACTCAGAGTTGCTGCATCTGCCCTCAGCCCTATGGAGACAGAGCGAGAAGAGGGCTGCCTCCAAACCAGGAAGCAGGCTGTGGAGCCCAGCGATGCGGTTACCTTCACCTTGGACTTCCAGCCTCCAGAACTGTGAGAAGGAAAATTCCTTTGTTTAAGCCATGCAGTCTGTGGTGTGTTTTTTATTATTGGAGCCCAGTTTCATTAAGACAGCTTCTTGGCCTCTTTCAGTAGCACATTCCTTGCTCAGCTAGACTTCCACTGTGAAAGGCATGGGCAGCCTGACCCTCTCCACAGCAAAGGCTGCAGGAGCAGAGGAGGCAAGGGAGACCAGTATCTTCTCCCTATCGATGTAAACGCGCCTTCGGTTTCATGTGTCTCCCACTGTTTTCTAGAGGGAGAAGGGAACCTGAGTAGCAAGTGGCACACCATGGACTCTGAGTTGAAGGTGAAAGCAGCTGTTTCCTAAGACATTTTCTTGCCTCTTGGAGGGTTATCTTTCTTGATTCCATTAGTTTCATATGACTGGAAAGCACCATTCAGAACACTCATTTATAATTCCAGAATCACCTTCACGATTTTTGGGATTTAGCAGTGGAGACTTTTTCCTTCAGTGAGCTCTCCTATGTGCACTCAGAATGAAGAACAGCAGGGAGGGTAAAAGGAAAAACGCAGCCTTGCTCTGCTGTGTTTGAGAGGACCAGGCTGAGGCGACTGGGAAGCTGGATCCCTGTTATTTACCACCTTCACCCCACCCCTGGGTTAGCATTTTATCACTGTGATAAACACCAGCGGTAAACAATTTGCTATGGTTTGTGTCTGGATGTCCCCCCGAGGCCTCATGCAGTCATGGGGGGCAGGCTTTTCCGAGGTGGCGGAATCTAGAGTTTGTGATTGATTCATAGTCTAGTGCTGGAATTACGGGTGTGAGTGCTGCACCTGCTGTAGGGCAGGGAGCCTGCATACACCGAGGGGCAGGAGGAGGCTTGCTCTCCTCTCTTCTGCTTGTTGCTTTTGCTGTCTTTGTCCACACCACCCCGCCTTGGAGCCAGTGGGTTATGGACCGAAACCTCCACAAAGTGTGAGCTAAATAAACCTTTCCTTCTTTAACCTTGGGTGTCGGATATTTTGTCTCAGCAACGAGAGAAAAGCAAGACACCACTTAAAGAGAGTAAAGGTTGATTTTAGCTTGCTGTTTCAGATGTGTTGGTCACTTGACTCTGTTGCTTCGGGGCCTTGCGAAGGCAGGACAGCCTGGCAGAGGTGCACACTTCATGCAGTGAGGAAGCAGAGCGGAAAGGCCAGAGTCCCCACAGACCCTGAAAGGACACGCCCCCAGTCACCTTGCTTCCTCCTGTTGGCTCAACCTCCTAGACGATCCAGGCTGGGGGCCAAGGCCTTAGCATACGGGTCTTGGCGGGAAATCTAAGATCCAAACCACGATGGACCCCAAAAGAATCTTAGTGGCACACAGTTGCAAAGCCACTTCCTGAAACAAAGGCTCTGGGTAGAACCTTTGCTGTGGCTGTCAACTGCTCTGCCTTCCACATGGCCTCCCTTTATTGGCAGGGCAGGATCATCCCTTTTACTTAGAGTTTTTAGTAGATCGCCTGGCAGTAAACATCCACAGACTCCGTACACTCATGACAGATTACCTCTACTGTCTTGGACTCCTCATACAGCCTTCTTCATGTTTGACTTCATTTTATTTTATTCCCTGAAGTAGGCCATAAAGTAGGATAAACTTGAGACATTTCTAGCTAAAGGGATGCACCTTGAGACCACACTCTTAAGTGAAACACATTGCACACACACGTTTGAATACTGCATTGTTTTTCTGGTGTGAGAAACCAGAGGTATAAATAAGGGCCACGATGTGTGATGGATACTGGGAAGTGGGGAGGAATAGAGGGAGGGGGAGGAGAGAGGAAGCAAGGAAAAGGAAAGACAGAAGAGAAGGACAAAGGGAAATAAAGCTTTTGTAGAGGAGGAGAAGAGGGTTGAAGGGCAGGGAGGAGACTGGGAAAAAAAGAATCAAGATTGATCATGTCTAGGTATAAATTCTCTGTGATGAATGTGATCATTATGTGTATCTAAAAGGTACCAGTAGGGCTGGGCGTGGTGGCACATGCCTGTAATTCCAGCACTTGGGAGTCCGAGGCAGCAGGATTGTTGCGAGTTTGAGAGAAGCCTGGGCTACAAAGTGAGCTCAAGGCCAGCCTGACTGCATAGTGAGACCCTGTCTCTAAAAGATAAAATAGTAATAATAATAATAAAATATACCAATAACATAATTTAAAAAATAAAATAATACACTTTTCTCTGTTATAACGAATGGCATTTTAATACTTAAGTAACACTAATATAGGTAATGTTAAGTAAATAGTCCATAATCAATCCCTGGCTGTTGACCATCTATTTAAGTGTTTTTCACTATTATAAATAATTCTACAGTGATCATCTGTGTTAGGAAACATTGTGCCCAAACTACCTTACACTGTGCCTAACACATACTGGGAACTCAATCTGAAATCCTTAGATTAATATTAAATTATAAGCAGCAGAATTAGCGACAGGGAATAACTCGTTTAGAGGTCTTCTGTAGAAGAAGTAAACCCACTAGGGTAGTTTGGAGCATCTTATAGTCTCCAAAGGCAAAAGTACTGCTTGGCCTTGGAAAAAGGCTGGGTCAGGGAGCTTGTGCGGTATCAGTAAAGATTCTCCGTCATCTGTGTGTGTGCCCTCTGCATGCATCTTTTATTTCTGTCTGTCTCTGGGAAGATGTCCTTTGCTATTCCTGTCCGTGTTGCAGAAAGACATGGTGCGGCCTTAAGAGCAGACCCAGATCCAAGGGACGTGAGAGACTGAACCACAGAGTCGGACGCCATCCAGCAAGTGTCTACCACGTTGGCCTTGCAGGCTCTGTGAGAGGAAGCTTCTCCTCCTCCTTTTGTTTCGCTTTTTAAATTTTTGTTTTTTGAGACAGGGTCTCACTGTGTAGTTCATCCTGGCCTTAAATTCACTATGTAGCCCAGGCTGGCCTTGAACTCATGGCGATCCTCTTGCCTCAGCCTCCCAAGTGCTACAATTGCAGGCATGTGCCACCACACCCGGCGTCTTGCTTCTTCTTAAGAAAACTGCATCCATTCAAGAAATTTCTTGTGTTGTAGATTTAAATAATTTTATATATTTAAATTTACCCATCTTTAAGCCATGCCATAATTATAGTAGCCTTCATCGATCCTAGATTGTAGGAATTTGTAGAGATTCTCATTCTCTCATTGCCCCCATTCCATACCAGGGGTTGAGTGCAGAGTTTTCACACTGAGCTACATTCCCCAGCCTTATAATTGGTTGACTGATTGATTGATAGGGCCTTGCTAAATTGCTTTCTCAGACTAGATTCGTTTGTGGTCTTCCTGCTTCAGCCTCCCAGAGTACTGGTATGATAGGCATATGCCACTGTGGAGGACCGTCTGGAAGACTCTTCTTGAAGGAAGAGCGGTTGTCTCCATTTTGGCTAAACCTGGCCCTATTTCCATGAACTGACACATACACAGCTGGCTAGGACTTCTCCTTATCCCCTCAATGGGCTTTAAGCAGTGCAAATTGGCCCAGCCAAGATGCTGATATGTAGTCTTTGAAGCAAGATGACAGGGCAGGGTTACCCTTCCCCCAAAGCTCCCCCAAAAAGTGTGAGCTGGGGTAGTTTGGAGAGCTGTGCTCCACGTTGTTGGCTGGGATTGAGCCTTGAGATAAGAGGCTGTGACTTCTCAGGGCGTGAAAGATTATACATCAGAGCTGAAGCACCGACCCCAAAACATTAGATGCTACATCAAATGTGATTTGTAATTGTGTTGTGCAGATTACTCCTGCATATCCTTCTCTCTACATATTGCAGAGATGATTTCAGACCACCTACCTAGCCCAGCTCATAGCACTCAGATACTTCCTGTCATTCTCACAGTCACACATGGTCAAGCCACTCCCTTCATGAATTAATAAAACCTCGGTTCTGTCCTGGGTGAAGGCCTTTGTTCCAGTTAATCACCTTACTAGCTGGACTTTAGGAACACCCCCCTTGGCTCCCCACAGCTACAAATATGCCTTAGTGTCTTTACTCTTGCCGTGGGCTGCACTGGAAGTGGTAGTTTGGAATTAACTCACTAGAAGTCCAGTAACTTTTCCATGGGATTACAAATATAAACTTCTCAGACCATGACAAGGACCAGGAAGGGCTCTCTGTATGCCACCGCCCCTGGCTTGTTACTCTAGCATTTTCTTGGCTTTATTTTCCATTTTTAAATCTTTAGTAGGAGTCCAAAATTTGGTAGCACTGTCCTCCCCCTGTGAGATCTAAGAATCTTTCCTTCCCCTTCCCATTTCTGCTGGCTGTCCTGGCATTTCTGGCCATTCCATACGATCATTCCAGTCATATGGGTCGCCTCGTCTCTCTCATATTTGCTTGTTTTCATGGCATTCTTTCTCTTCTGTCTCTGACACATCTCTGCCTGCCTAACTCAAATACAGACACTTGTCCTTAGATTTAGGACACATACAAATAACATAGAATTATCTCTTCACCTCTTCACCCTAAATCCTTAATTTCCATATATAGAGACACTTTTCCCCCATAAGGTCACCCTTGTGAGTTCTGGGGATGAGGATATATCTGGTTGAGGACAACACCATATGATCTATTTTTTTTTTTTTTTTGGCGGTACTGGGGATCGAACTCAGGACCCTGTGCTTGCTAGGCAGGCGCTTATTCCACTGAGCTATATCCCCAGCCCCAACACCATATGATCTAATACAGAAGCCATCCTGCAGTTACCATAATGTAGACTTTCTTGGTTCTACTGTTTTGTTACTTCTCTCTATTATATTTTTGTATTTCTATATTTTGTTTATGGTATATAAAATATTACATTTTGCATGTGAATTTAGAGTTTGGTGGGATATCTATTTTCCAAGCTGTTTCCTTTGAAAATAATACAGCAAGAGAATGTTTTTGTAGGTATTATAAAATGAGTGAAATCACTGTAACTTATCAGTTTTCTTTATTCTTTTTTAAAAAGTACTTATTTATTGAGCTTTTTAATTAACATGTTCAAAATATATGTTCAGATTCACCTTAGGGAGCAGCAGTAGATATTTAACGTTTTGATTCTTACTATTTCTCTTCCCTCCTCAATCACCACCTTGCCTCTGCTTCAGAGTACCTTTTGCCTCTTTCATCTTCATTCTCATTAATATTATTATAATTATTTAGTACATGTTTGTGACATAGAAAGATTGCATTCTTGTTGGCAGTTGGTGTCTTCCCATTCTTGGCTTCCTGATCCTCTCCCACTTTCCAATGATCTCTTTGTGTTCTTGAATATGTCCATGAACACATGAATAAAGAAAATGTACTATCTACATATAATGGAATACTACTCAGACACAAAGAAGGGCAAATTCAAGACATTTGTAGGAAAATGAATACAACTTGAAAACAATGTTAAGTGAATTGAATCAGACAAACAAGCTTAAGTTCTTTTAAAATGTGGACAGTTTTCTGAACATACGCATAATAACTTTTTGTCAAAATGGGATGAAATGAACTTGTGATGTCAATTGTTCCAAATTATATCCTCAAAAAATTACTTTACATTTTCAATGAACCAAGTATAAATTTCACTAAAATACTGAATACTTTCAGTTTAACAATATCCCACAACCTTTGGACCAACTACTGCTGAATAAATACAGTACAAAAGAAATACAGAAATAAATATTGTACAAAGTGAAATACGTTTGTCAAAATTGAAGAAAGGAGAGATTCTGTGGACACATGAATCCATAGTCATGTTACTTTGGCTAAATTTAATCGTATTTATTTCATTAAACAAAAACCCCACAACATCATATATAGAAAATATACAGCGCAATCTCTCTTTATATTGTGAAATTACCACATTCTTCCGTGGCAGTATTTGGATCACCTAACACAACTACCTTTTAGGTATGGGGAGAAAACACTAAAATCAATTTTTAGCAAATTGTGATGCTGTGTGGCACTGCATCAATCACTGTAGTCACTGTGGGCTCTATGCCATTTTCTGCTCTACAAGAGAATAATTGTACTTTCTCATTCATGTCTATCATCTTCCCCACCCACACGGCAACCTGAATCACTAAACACTCAGCTTCTTTAAAGTTGTCAGTTTTGGGCTGGGGGTATAGCTCAGTGGAATAAGCACCTGCCTAGCAAGCGCAGGGTCCTGAGTTCGATCCCCAGTACTGCAAAAACAAAAACAACAAAAAAAAAAGTACTTTAAAAAAAAAAGTTGTCAACTTTATTTATTTATTTGGTTTTAATTAAGTTTATTGGTATTTTAGGTATTATTTTTAGGCATTTTTAATGTATTTTTATTTTTAGGGTTTTTTATATTTTAGGTCTTTTATATATTTAAATATTTTAGGTATTTTTTAATTGACTAAATTCATTGCTATTTTTAGGTCTTATTTGTAAATATTTTTAGGCTTTTTTTAGATTTTTTGGGTATTATTTCGGTATATTTTAGGTATTTTTCTTAGCTGTATGGCTTTTGTAGGCATTATAAAATGAATGAAGTCTCTGTAACTTACCAATTTCCTTATGTGTAATTCATGAAACTCTACACTAGTGAAAGCCCAGGGGCCATCTGCTAAATATTCAGATGCGTTGTTGCTACCTAGATGTGTTCTCCTGTGGAAAACACCACCCTGTCAGTTCATTACCATGTGATTTAGAATGACATCTTGTAAATCATCCTCAACAGTGCATATTCAGATCAGAAGGCTTAAGTTTTGGTAGAAGGAAATTGCTTTCAGGATCTGGAAAACACATTTAGGAACCTTGTAAAACTTCATTTTATAGAGCTTTGATTTTTTAAAAAATTTACTTTATTTATTTTACTTTGGATATGTTTATAAGCAACCAAAGGACATCAATCTCTTTTACTTAATTTTTATAGCAAGGCCATTGTTTTAGTATGACATCTGTGGGGGATAGGAATAGGCCCACCTTCAAGGGTATACTCTCTTTAGCCAACCTTTATATCTATTTTTAATTGAGTCTCAGTTGAAATAATTATAGTTTCATAGGCAGTATAAGAACTAAGAATTAACACAGAGACATCCCTGTGTATTTTGTCCACTGTCACCCAGGGGTAAAGTTGTGCAGAAGTATAATGTAATGCAACATCCAGGATACTCACACTGATAAAATCCACTGATCTCATTGAGATTTGCCCATTTTGCTTGAATTCGTGTGTCTTACATTCTGCACAATTTTCTCACCTGTGTATGTTCATTCTTAGATCTATGACCACAGTCAAGACACTGGATATCTGCCAGCACCACACCCGCTTCTCCCCTGCTTCTTCCTCCCCTCAGTCAGGTCCATAAGCACTAGCAATGACTGATCTATTCTGCATTCCAAAAATGTGTTCATTCCCAAATGCTGTAGAAGTGGAATCAAGCATTTAAAATATCATGGAACTTTAGAGATTGGCTTAGTTCGCCCAACATAATCTCCTGGAAATTCATCCAAGTTATCCTACACATCCACAATGTATCTTTTTATTACCACAGAATAGACCACAATTTATTTAACCATTTAATTGTTAAAGAACAGCTGGGCTGATTCCAGTTTTGAGATATTATAAATAAAGCTGCTATGAACATTTGTGTGCAGGATTTTGTGTGAACCTAAGTTTTCATTCCCCTGGGATAAATGCCCAACAGTGCAATTGCTGGGTATGGTAATTGCATGTTTAGTTTTATGAGAAACTGCAGAGCTGTTTCCAGAGTGGCTGTACCATATCGCATTCCCTCCAGCAATGCACGAGTGCGCCCAGTGTCTCACATCTTCTTCAGCATTCCTCGGTGTCACCAAATAGGTATGTCACTGATAGGTATGCAGACATGCCTCCCTGTGACTTTCATTTGCATGTCCCTCAGGGCTAATGATGTTGAGTATCTTTTCATGGTTTATTAGCTGTCTGAATATCACTTTCAGTGAATTATCTTTAACCAGGTTTTGGTTGGACTATTTGTTTTCTCTACTGTTGAGTTTTAAGGGTTCATTGTATACTCTAGCCTTTTCAGATCTGTTAAAAAAAATCCAGTCTGTAGCTTATCTTTTCCCTGTTTCATTAGAGTCTTTGGAAAAGTAAAGAATTAATTTTGTTGACATCCAGATATCAGTATTTCCTTTTGTGGATTGTCTTATCGGTCTCAGGTTTAAGAAATTTTTGATTAGTAGTGGGCCCAGAGATTTTCTCATGTTTCCCCATAAAAGCTGTTTAGCTTCATTCACTCTTAAGTGTCTGTTCTACTTTGTACAAGATGTGAAGCTTAGATCCTGGTTCACTTTTTTGCCTATGGATGTCCAGTTGCCTCAGCACCTTCTCTCCAAAAAGCTGCACCTCTTAGAACTGAATCGGTCACGCACCTTTTTCAAAAATCAACCGCGTGTATCTCTATGGCTGTTTCCAGCTTCCACTAATCTTTGTGTTGCTCTTCGCCAGTAGGGAATCAGCTTAGTACTGTAAAGTTCACTTGATTTTGGTAGCTATAAATCTTGATTATGATAGCAATAGGTTTTGAAATGTGGTAGACTGCTTCTGTTTTAATATGTTTTCAAAACCATTTTAGCTATTTCAGTTTTTTTGTGGTTGGTGGTGGGTTTTTGTTGTTTTGTAGGTTTTTTTTTGCCTCTCTATATAAACTTTAGGATAATCTTGCTTGTACCTACAAATATCTTCCAGGGATTTTAATTGGCTGTAATAGTTCTTTAAATGTTTGGTGGAACATAGTGATAACCCTTATTTCATTTGTGATAAATTTTTGAGTTTTAGCTCTTTCTCCTTGCATCAGTCTTGCTAGAGAATTTGTGAATTTTACTGTTTTCTCCCCCCAAACCCAGCTTTTTTTGTATTTGCTTTTCTCTTTTGTATTTCTCATTTCAGAGTTACTAATTTCTGCTGCTACTACTGCCTTGCTTTTGTTCATATTTGTTTGCTCATCTTTTTTAAGTTTCTTGAGGTAGGAAGTTAGGTGACGGATGTGAGACCCTTCCACATTATTCATGGAAGCAGGTTTGTGCGATAAATTTCACCCGAGCTGCTGCTATACCTGAATTCTGCATATTTCAAATGTTTTCATTTCCACCGAGTTCCTGAGTCCGCGGACTGTGCCGAGCCCTGCCTATCCCACAGATTCCCTAACTATCATCCTCACTTTATTTTTCTCTGGAACACTTTCTGCCACCCAACATTTTCCATATTTTCCTTATTTATTTTATTTAATCTCTGTCTTTTTCCATTTAAATGGAAGCTGGCAAGTAGTGGAGGGAATTTTTGCCGGCTCTTTGCTGCTGTTTCCGTAGCATGTAGCTGCTCCGTAATTGAATATGGCCTAGAAAATAACTTGTGTCATCTTGGAAACGGTTGCTTAACTTCTCTCACTTCGCACTGATATAAAAATCAAAGACAAGACCGTCAATAAAGAGCAACTCCAGCCCAATAAAAAGGAAGCAAAGAATAGTTCTGGTAGAAATGAGCATTTTTGCTTTTTTTTTTTTTTTTTGAGTTGGAGTTTTGCTGTGTAGTTCAGGCTGGCCTTGAGCTCACTTTGTAGCCCAGGCTGATCTCGAACTCCCAACGATCTTCCTGCCTCAGGATCTGCTCCTGTTTCTTGAGTGCTCATGTGCACATTCTTATCCATGAACTCATTTAATCCTCACACAACAGCAAGATTTATCAATAAAAAGTGCTTATCCCTGTTTTTATTGAAAGGACACTGCAGTTCCTAGAAGCTGGGCAGTTTATCCACTTATAGGGTGGGTGTAACTGGCAAAGCCAAGACTTTTATGCAAATGGGCTTCTCTGAAAACAGATTAATTCAACACTTCAAAAGTAAAATTTTTCCCTTTATACGGAGAAGAAATGGGTTACTTAAGAAAACGTACTGCTGTGTGCAGTGGGCATGAAGGGAACAGAAAAGGACTCCTCCCGGTCGCATCTCTGACCTGGCCCGAGCCTCCTTTCTTTCACACTCCTGTCTGCGAGCTGTCACCTCTCAGACTTCCTTTCCTCTCTCAAAATGAGGTAGCTAACTTGGGTCTCCTAGTCTAACTTGCCAGCTTGCAAAGCGTCACTGTCTTCCATCCCTTCTAGAAACGTTCATATTTAAGGAAATTCATAAGACATCCTGAGCTTTGGAAGCCCCAGTTATAATGATGAAGCATCTTTATTAAAGAGCTGTGACATCTATGTAAGAAATACACACTTATATTCTAACATGAGAAGACAGAGGTCATAAACTCTGATCAGTCATTTCCCGGTTATGGCCAAGAAAGATAGAATTGCAGTTCTGGAATCAAATATCGTTTTTCCCAATAGCTTCTTGTCATTTAAAATCAGTAAAGAAAAAGGCTATCATTTTGACTTTTTAAAAATCTTGAGACTTCATTAATCCTGGTACTCCTGGCTGGCAAGTTGAGACACAAAGTCAGGACTTCATAATCTATACCTGAGAAAACATCATCAAGTCAGGCTAATTGAGGACAGAGAAAGTTGGGATTAGTCAAAAAGTAAAATTACAGTGTATAAAGAAATGCAGCCTTTATGTATTTTTGCTGACACTGTAACTCCCATGAAATGGTACGTAAGTCTTGCAAAGTACAGGTCCTGAAGGGTGGACCTCCCTTTAATGAGCAGTTAGGAATCTTTGTAAATTAACAGGTTGTTTGTAAATATGAACAGGTATATATTATTTTCAGTGGGTGAAAAACTTTTGCCCCTGCAATTCTGTTTGGTAAGCATTCTGACATGGACTAGCCAGGCAAGACTGCAGTCTGACCCGGATTACGGAAGGACCTTTACCTTTCATGTTTATTAGGCCTCGATTTCCAGGCCATCAGGGGGGACGTTAGGCTTTCTTCCTTCCTGTCAGCCCTACGCCTGTCTCATTCTCCTCTTCCCTGGGCTCTCGCTGCTTATGGGAAAGGCCAGTGTCCTGTATTTAGAAGAGCAGCCCTCAGACCGGCACCCTTTGAAACGCACTTCAAGGCCGCCAAAGTGCAGGAACTCTCGTTCTCCAGTTCATAGTTTGCTGTTTTAGGTATTTGTGCTTCTGCCATGTCTTTTCCTAAGGAAGTTTCCCCAGGCCCCAGTCTAAGGTAAGCTGTCCTCACCTTTCCTCCTGCCTCTGCTCCCGCCCCACCCCAGCCCCTCCCTCCTTCTTTCATGCTTTACTTTATTGCTATGGTAGACGATCGTCGTCATAATTTCCGATACACTATAAGCACCCATGACATCCAGCCCTTTTACCAGGAACTTTAAAAAGTTAACATGCATTAATTTTACATATTAATGGGATTCAGTGTGGTATTAGCATACAGGGTTCACTAATCACATACAACCTTCCTTTTCCCACCCCCTTTCCCTGCCAGGACCTTCCCAAATTCTGGTCGTCACTATTCTACTTTCAAGTTAACTCTTACTAGCTTGACATGTGAGAGAAAATGTGGTGTCTGTCTTTCTGTGTCTGGTCTGTTTCACTTAATAAAATATCCTCTAGTTCCATCGATTTTGCTGCAAATGACAAGACTTTATTTTTCTTTATGGCTGAATAATACTCTAAAATATATTTGATACATTTTCTTTACCCACATACCTCTTATTGGGCACTAACGCTGAATCTTAGCTACAGTGGGTGACAGCACAATGAACTCGGGGATGTAGCTATCTCTATGGTGTGTGGATTCATTTCCTTTGGATGTACCCAGAAGTGGGAAAGTGGGTCATACAGTACGTTTTTCTTTAGTTTTTTTGAGGAACATCAGAACTGTTCTCTCTAACGGTTGAGGTAATTTTCATTCCTATGAACAATGTGTGAAACTTCCTTTTTGTCCACGTGTTTTGCAACATTCGTTAGTTTTTGGTTTGGAGGCTTTGCTTGTTTATACTGGTCATTCCAGGTGGGGTAAAATGGTATCTCATTGCAGTTCTGATTTGCATTTCCTGGCAGCTAATAATACTGAGCATTTTTTCATGTATCAGCCATTTGTATTTCTTTTTTTAAACAAGTGTCAGTTCAGATTATTTGCCCATTTTAACGATCAGACTACTTGTTTTTGTTGTTAAGTTCTATTGAGTTCCTTTTGTATTCTAGATAGTAACTGTTAGATCCGAAATGGGAAATATTTCCTCCCATTCCACAGGAATATTTCCGCTCTTCACTCTGTTGATTGTTTCCTTTACTGAGTAGTGTTTTAGTTTGATGAAACCCCGTTTGTCAGGTTTTGTATTCATTTCCTACGTTTTTACTGAGCCAGAACCCGCAAACCATTGCCCATCCCAGTGTCTTGCAGTCGCTCCTTTGTTTTCTTCGAGCTATTTCCGAGGGGCCGGTCTTACATTTAGGTCTTTGATCCATTTTTTAGTTCACTTCTCCCCAGCATGAGAGACAGGGGTGAAATTTCAGTATTCTGCAGACGGATATCCAGTTTTTCCAGCACCAAGTATGGAAGATGCTGTGTTCTTTTCCACTACATATTTTTTGTTCCTTTGCCAAGGATCAGTTTGCTATAGATACTGTGGTTTATTTCTGCGATTTCTCTTCTGTTCCATTTGTCTATATGTCTGTTTTTACGCCAGTACTATCCTACTGTGCCTCTGCAGTATGTCTGGAAATCAGGCATTTATGTTGCCTCCAGCTTTGTTCTTTTTGCTCAAGGGCGTTTTTGCTATTCAAGGTCTTTTGTGCTTTAATATAAATTTTAGGACTGTTTTCAGTTTTGTGAAGAATGTCTTTGGTATTTGATGGGGACTGCTTTGAATCCAGGCTGATTCTTCTGATCACTTCGGGTAGTATAAATATTTTTTGTGTCTCCTTCAATTTCTTTGGTGGATGTTTTATAATTTCCATCCTAGAGGTCTTTTACTTCCTGTGGTGTTTATTCCTAGGTATGTTTGAATTGTATAAATTCTTAGGAAATTCATTATTGATGTACAAAAAAAATAATCTTTTCCCTTTCTTCCTATTGTGTGACCCTCTGGACTTTAGGTCCTTTGAGGACTAAGACATTCTTATTAGTCTTTCTTGTATCTCAAACAGCTGGCAGATGGTGCGGCAGCTAGTGCAATGAATGAATTAGAGAGTAAAGCTTTATACTCACAACAGGATGCTGCTGTAGGCTGCCTGACTCCACTGCATCAGGCTGTAACTACCCGGAGGCATTAGAAAGCATGTAAAATGTAGGGTTCCTAGCTTGGTTTACCCCTCCAATTTCTGCCTCTTTCTTTCTGGGGCAAGAAGAAAACTGGAGATTGCGTATAGTTATCAATTTCTAAAAGATTGGATGGGCCAGTGGCAAAGAAGGGGCGAGGACTGTTTATCTGTTCTTTCAGACTTCACCCCCTGCTTCTGTAGAACTAACACAATCAGGGGGAGACAGCCAGACAGTGGGAGGAGCCATCCTATTCTGAGGACTCTTCAGAATGGCTCTTCTGTGTCTATAACTAGGGTGACCAGCTGTCTTCACTTGCCCAGGATCGTCCTGATTTTAACACTGAAAATTCTGTTTCCCTAGAAACCATTTCCTAGGACACAGAAAGCACAGGCTTTTGGCAGTGGGTGCTGCAGGTCAGGAGGAGGAGGGAATACAGAAACCCATGGGGCAGCTACAAAATATAGAGATGGAAAGTAGCATTATTTTTAGCATCAGATGGATGCTACATAGGTTACCTGTCTGCTGTCACTGCTATCACTACTGCTAAAAACTAGCAGTTTTCATCCCACTGCTGAGGTTGGCAATTAAGACTTGTGGTTCACAGTAAGAGATCACACACTGTTGCATCACTCAGAGCCATGTGACCTCAGGATGGAATTAAGGGCTGTGTAATCCTGCCCATTAAGAACTCAGGTTTGACTCTGCATGTTAAGTGTTGCGCTTTGTATTAAGATAGTTCTAGCAAAGCTTGGAGGTATCATTCAGCGGTACAGCACATGCCTAGCATGCACAAAGTCCAGGGTTCAATCCCTAGCACGCCCTCCCGAAAGTGCTAGCTAAAATGTTAATGTGGTAGATATTCTGATCGTATTTTCAGTAGTTTGAATAATTAAAATGAGAATGATAGCATGACCCAGACCCCACTCAATTCCAAAAAAGAAAGCTAAATTCTAATGACAGAGGCAAGGCCACGTACCATTCTATTGAACTGGGGAGATGAATGATCAGAGTATGCTAAGTGTACAGAAAAGACACCGGGAGAGGGGGAAGCCAGTGCACTATGGAGACTGCTTCTCACTAGTATGGGCTAAGATGAGCAAGAACTTCCAACACAAAAGTGCTTGCCTCTCTCCAAAGAACACCAATATTCACTTGGAAGCAGCAGCTGCTGAATGGTCTTGGCCATACCACACAGGTGACTCGCTGCCATTTCACTCCCCTGCTGGTCTGTGAGACTGAGCTCTGCTGCAGAGGTTGGAAAAAGTGCCCTGTGGGAAAGCAGAAGGGGAAATCCTGATAATAAATGCCTTGGTCCCTCATGGCGTTGAGATGATTCTGTCAGGTCTCACCAAGAGCATTGCTTTTTAATTTTAATTTTTTGGTACTCATTACTGGGGATTGAAGTTAGAGCTTTCACACTGAGCTGCATCCCTAATCCTTTTTATTTTTTATTTTGAGACACAGTCTCTCTAAGTCCCTAAGTTGCCCCAGCTGGGCTTGAACTTGCAGTCCTCCTGCCTCAGCCTCCCAGAGTGCTAGGATTACACGTGTGTAGTATCACACCAGCTTTTGGTACCGCTTTCTTGTGTGTCAAGTGATACTTCAGACCACAGCCACAGAAATGTTCTCCCCAGCGTCTAAGAGTTTTGCTTTGGAAATTGAAATTTCAAATCATTTGCTTGGTTACTGAGAAGATTCTGATGAAGTCTCCAAATCCATAAAGTAAAAAAGATTGCTGATATTTTGCCCAACTCCAAATACACTTTGCTCATCTATCTCCACACTCAGCAGATGGTGGAAGTGTAACTTGTGGAAATTCCACTTAGTCTGTGAACTTCTAACCCAAGAAACTGAAATGATCCTATCTAATAAATGCCTTGCTCACTTCAAACACAGCACATTTTTTAAAGGTATGATTTGTTTATAGGTAATAATGACACTTTCAGCATGCAACCTTGGGTCACTTTTAATTTCAGCAAAATATGCAAGAAGTACTGAGAGAAAAGTCTTAATTTATAGACATGGAGGGACAGAGCCTCCATTTTTAACGCCATGATGTTAAAATGTTGGCCTGTCGTCAAATCGTATTTTCTAAGTTTGAGACCAAAGAATGTCCTTCTCTATTTTGAAGATACACTGCAGATGGCAACGGAGAAACGAAGCGCAGTAAAACAGATTTATATGCCGTTTCTTCAGAAGCGCTAGAAGCAGTGAGGAACCGGGGAAAGGAGGAGGTGAGTGGGTCGCAACCGTTTCCTGCTAGATGTAGGCAGTGACAGAAACGCACATGGACATAAAATGATTCCATTTTTGAGATAAGACTGCTCCATTTTTTTGTGATACTGGGGATTAAGCCTTCATACTGAACTACATCCAGCCCTTTTTATTTTGAAGTAGGGTCTCTAAGTTGCTAAATTGCCCTGGATTTGGCCTTGCGGTCTTTTTGCCTCAGCTTCCCAGAGTGCTGGGATTACAAGTAACTGCCACTCCATCAACTCAAAAAATATAGTTTTTAAGTTACCAAAAATAGGCAACCAACTGAAATTGGACTTTCTCCACTGAACTAGAACTTTGGTTTTTATGAGGTCAAAGTATGCTTTTACTTAAAACAATTTTCCCTGAGAAAGAGAGGTTTAACTTAACACCCATCCAGAATATTTAAAAAATGATGGCTAGAGACCAGAGATATTACTCACTGGCACAGAGCCTGCCTGGCAAGTGCAAGGTCTTAAGTTCCATTCCCAGTACCCGGCCCCCCCCACAAAAAAAATGATAGACAAGTTTAAACATAAAACCCAAAGGTATGAGACCTGTAGAGAAGAACAGAAGAGAATCATCAGGACTTCAGATTGGGTGAAGAATGCTTGGATTGACACCAAAAGTAAGATCCATAAGAGGAAAAATCAATAAATTAGAACTTTTCCTGAGGGAAAAGTAACTATCTAAGGGAACAGTACCTTTTTCTGTAGAAAAGAGCTTTCTGAGAAGATGAAAAATCAAATCTTAGTGTTTGCGAACCTTTTTTCTTTTTTGAGATAGGGTCTTGCTATGCATTTCAGGCTGGCCTTGAGCTCACTTTGTAGCCCAGGCTGGATTCGAACTCACAGTGATCCTTCTGCCTCAGCCTCCTGAATGCTGGGATTACAGGCATGTACCACCACACCTGGCTAGTATTTGCGAACTTCTATCCAATAAAGTCTTTTTACATAGAATATATAACTTTTAAAACAATAATAAAAATAAATAATCTTACTAAAAAAGAACAAAAGACATAGACGTCTCACTGAAGCAGATATACATGTGACAAGTAAGCACAAGAAAATCTGTCAACACCGTTAGCCACTAAGGAAACACAAGTTAAATCCAGGAGATATTGTTATACCCTAACAGAATAGTGAAAATGAAAGACACACAGTGATAATGCTGTATGTCAGCAAGAATGCAAAGAAACTGGGTTGCTCCTGCATTGCTGGTGAGAACGTAAAAGGGGGCAGCCCCTCCTGAACGCGGTTCGGTAGTTACTTTCAGAGCTAATGGTGGATTTACCGTGAGCTCAGCCACTGAGTTCTGAGGCATTTATTCCACATAAGTGGTAAGTTATTTCCTGTGGAGATGTATACAGGCATGTTCATAATAACAAAAATTTGGGAACCACGCAAATGTCTTTCAGGGGGATGAATGCTTAAACAAACCGATGTATCTATACCATAGAACACTGCTGTGATAAAAACAGAAGAGCGGACCACTGACACATGCAACAACTTGGATAAGCCCTTATTAAATTATACTGAGTTTGAAAAAAGGCCATTCCATGAAGTGACACATTAGATGATTTCACTTATGTAACACCTATTAGGAACTATAATTACAGAGATGGAAAACAGATCAGTAGTTACTAAGATTAGGGATTTGGGGGAGGAGATGGGTGTGGCTACATGCGGAAGCCAAGGAGGGTTCTGGTGATGGTGCAGCTGAATATCTTGGTGGCAGTGGTTGTGGTTACACAGGACCACACTGTACTGATAAAATTTTGACTCTGAATACTATGTTTGGATTTGCCAAGGCCATTTTCTTGGTTTTGGTATTGTTCTAGACTCAGGTAAGAGGTTAACACTGGGGGAAGCTGAGTGCAAGAGACATAAGATTTCCTGGTGCATTTCTTTCAACTATTTCTATACAATTTCAGAATGAAAAGTTTTATAAAACAGTGGATATTTTAGACATGAATACCCCGTGTGATGAATTTAGAGATGCAAAACAACCCAATTCAAAATGGATAGGCATTTTTGGAGATCTGAAAATACATTCCCGGAAGACTACAAACTTGCTCATGCTAGGAAGTGAAATGGTAGGTATTCCACACTCAACTGAGGTTGTGAGAAGATATTAAGCTTGATGTGATCACACTGGTCAGACACCACATGCCAATGTACTGTAGGCTTCAGGACAGCAGAGCTGCATCAGCTGAGGATTCCCTGTTAGCACCATACACAGAAAGGGGAATGTCTTAATGACTGCAGTCCGTCTGGAGATGACTGGAAAAGGACACAGAGAGAATAAAATATCCTATTTCATCAGGACACAGTAAGAAATAGGCTATTATTTTTTGATGTTGTTATTAAGAGTAGGTACTGTTTAGTTGTATTCCTCTCTTTAAATATCTTTGCATTTATATATCTTGAAGAGATACAACATAAAGCTGACGAAATTTAAATAGCCAATAATTTTAAGAGATTTAAAATAAAGTGCCATAACAGAAAACAGTAGCAAGTATTAAGATAGTTTTATATTTTCTCACATTATTTAATTAGTCCTACTGTTAATTACCACTGATTGCCACTGTTAATTAATTCTATTGTTTAATTTAAGTAGTTACATTTATAGAAGAGAAGGGAGCATAATACAGCATGATACACAGTTTCATGTATCCTCCTTCTTATGTTGAAGGAGTAACGAGTTCTAATTGCTTATTATGTATTTCTCTTAGCCTGTTTGTGCTGCCATAACAAATTACCACAGACCGAGTAACTGGTCTGTAAACAACGGAAACTCACTCTTCTCAGTTCTGGAGTCTGGAACCTGAAGACCAAGACATACTGAGGTCCAGCATCTGAGGAAGGCTGCCTTCTGCTTCCAAGATGGCGCCTTGGTGCTGCCTCCTTGGGGGTGGTGCTGTGTCCTGATGTGGCAGAAAAGACAACAACTCTAGTCATGAGGGCTCCACCCTTATGAATTTAGTCACCTCCTAGAGGGGGTCCCACCTTGGTGATTAAATTTTCAACACCTGGACCTTGAGCCCTAGCAGTGTTTTATTCTTAATGTCTTTTCGCCTGTTACTGCAGTGTCCTGAGTTGACTCTGAAAACTGGTCATCCCATGAATAACTTAACAATAGTGGCAAATTAATCCAGCTGCAGCTGGCTTCCTGGTGCACTTCCGACCCACCTGGTATTTCCTTGAGGTGGGGACAGCGTGGAGGGAAGCAGGCAGCTCACATGCTGACCCGCTCCTCCAGCATCGCAGGGTGGGGTGACGTGCTCTCCTTTCCCTAGAGAGCTTTCTGCTTTCCTGCCGCAGTTGACAGGTATTCCTGAGCAATCTGACTGCAGCACTGTGGGTAACAAACACAGGAGTGAGAGAGAAGGATTGAAAGTTAAAAAAGAAAAAAACACCTGGACAAATTTTAAGAGAAATTCTTCTCCCAGCTTCCCTGAACATAATAATAGGTACATAAATATTTGTTAAGTAGATGAAAAATAATGAGTCAATGAAAAGTATTTGAAATGCTGCTAAATTTTGCAACCCACCTGTGGAGATTAAAGAATTACAGAATGCGTTTGAAAACTTTTAAGTGTTTATCACATTTCTGAGTTGACTTAAGCTGATTCTACATATAGGAGTATCATCTTTTATGCTATTTTTGGAACTAGTTCCTTGCTGCCTTCAGGATATCAGAGAAATGAATTTGGCTTTATCAGAATGTTTCCAAACAATCCAAAGACAGGAAACCACACCCTTTCAAAACACACTCTCTTGCCCATGTGCTTAATCTCAGCTAGACTTTTATATTTTTTGATTGGCCCAGCTTTTGAAAAGCTTTTCATTTTCTATAATATGTACTCCTTCATGGAAATATTAATCACATTTAAAATTAGAGCTTTTCATGGTGACAAAGTATGTGGCTTTATAATATGTATCTTTTCAAAACTTGTAAAGACCTACAATAACCTCATCCCACACTGGCCTCATAGTGCCAAGGATGAAAAAGGCCTTCAGCTATTAGGCACTGAGATCACTGAACTTTATAGCTATAAAGGGCACTGGAATTCACGCTCGTACATCTCTCTGCTCCTTTACCCCATCAAGCCCCACCCACTCACCATGGTACAGACGAGAAAATTTTACTCCCAGCATCCCTTTTGCACATTATCTCTGTCATGTTCTTCCTGAATCTGTCACCATATGTGTGCAGGCCTTTGTTAACCAATGAGACTATCATTTTGGTTATATAAGTTGATAATACGTGTAATGAGTTTTCCTCAGCTCTGTGCGCTCCCCCTTCAGAAAGAGATGGCAGGTGAGGAGGAGCAGGGGTATAAAACTTTCCGCCACAGGGAAGCCCAGTGGGGCCTGGTTGCTGCTGTGCCAACCTTAAACTCAGCCAAAGGTTTTCATTTGTCTTTCTAAAGCTTACTGTCACAAATAATGAAGATGCTGCCAGTTATTCTTAGCTTTGGAAGCCCATTCTTCCCAAATACCATATATAATCATGTTTTTCTGTCATAAACCTGTTGAGAGATACAACTTCCAAACCTTTAGCCGAAACAGGCATTTGCAACCTTTATTAGATAATAGTTTACTAATGGGAAATAGCATATGACATTGTCACTCATAATATTCTTGCGCTTACCAAAAGGTACTTGTAAACATTATGACTGTACTACAAACGAAGAGGTTGGATAACTAGCATGTGAATGTGGGTGGCATTTGTGCAAATAGTAATTCTAATGTACCTAAAATAGCAATATTCATAAAAAATTAACTATCAAACTAACTTAAAAGTATTTTCCAAATAAATAGGTACTATTGCAGGAAAATATTTAATCGTCTCGCATTTTTTCTTTTACAGGGTATTTTGCTAATGATACTGAGATGAGCTACACAGTCTTTAGGAGGATTATTTTAAATTAATGTGATTCAGTTAAATTGGCCAGTTGCAATTAGCTTGAGCTTTTTAAAGTAAAAAATCCCTTAATATTTTCTTCCAGTGAAAAAAATCTTGATCAAAACATTCCTATGCACCTCAGTTACTTCTGCACAATTTGTATCACTCTTTAATTAATCTCTACATCCGGAATCAGCATTTACAAGTGAAAACCTATAATAAAGAGGAAATGTGATTTGTTCCCAGGGTACTTAGAATGAAATGTGCACTGTTGGAAACCAAATTCTTGTATGTCTCCCCGAGGCATGAAAGGATAGCCAGCCTCTCACGGAGATGTGTGCTCTCTCCATGCACTGGCTTCTTGGAATATTGAATTGTGTCATGAGTGAAAGAGAGAGCCAGGCACCAGCAATCTCAAAGACCTTGTCTGTAGTGTCTCTTCAGAGTTGTCCAGAGAGAGAGCCAGGCCTTTTGGTAATTAGAAGTTCTTCATGGTCTCTCTGTATACTTGCCTCTACAAAGGAGTAGCTGGGGAACTTCATTTGATAGCACTTTTTAATTACAAAAGGAAGTAACGTACCTAAGCCTTCCACTGCTTTTACAGCAGTTTCTATACATACCATTTTGTGAATGGAACTACCATTCAGGCAGTCTTATTGAGTATGTCCCACGTACCCCACAGTGTTAAGAAGCTAGTCCCTTGAATATGCATATGCATGTGTGTATAGTGCTCCTATAGGTTTAGCCTTATGTATCAGTTAGTTGTTGCTGTGTAACAAACTACCATAATGCTTAGCATATTAAAAAGCAGTTGTGATTCTATAGACTGGCAAGTGGGTTCAGATCAGCTGAGTAGTTACCTGGGCTTGCTCATAAAGGTGCAGACAGTGTGTGGTTTGGCTGAGGCGGGATGGTGTAGAATTCCCTCACTCATGTGTCATGAGGTTGGCAGACTGTCAGCCAGGGCATCTCATTTCTTCTTTGTGTGACCTTTGCAGCAGGTAGGATCAGGGTTCTTGGCAGGACAGAGGGAGGCAAGCACACTGCCCGAGAACTGTCCAAGCTTCTGCTGTGTTATTTTTGTCCTTTCACTGAAGCAGATTCAAGCGACAGAAGAAACGACACCCTTCCTTGATGGGAAGAGCAACGGGATACGCCGTTATTCACGATCTGCCTACCTTAGTTGGCAGACATAGTTTAGTTTTTATGTCCTTGCTGATTTTCATTATAAAAAAATGTCAAATGAACACTAAATGATCCAGTGTACATTAGAATACAATAAATGTCACATATGCCCATCAGCTGGACGCACCAATTTTCAATATCTTGCTGTATTTATTTTACTTTATTCTATTTTTTGAGACAGGGTCTCCCTGTGCAGTTCAAGCTACCCTTGAACTCACTATGTAACTGAGGCTGGCCTCGAGTTCACAGTGATCCTCCTGGCTCAGCCTCCTGAGTGCTGGGATTATAGGTGTGTGCCACCACACCCAGTAGTCTTTTTTATTTAAAAAATTCCTTTTCACTGAAGCATTCTAACCACATAACACAACCCTCCCAACATGCCATTTCAACTCTACATGTTAGAAATAGGCATCTCCTAAAAAATAGTCCATTTCTCAGGTTGCTGTGATGCTGTTGTCAGAGCTTGATGTCATCTGTCTATAATGACTTTAAAATGACTGTAAAATGTTTTACAGTAGGTAGAGCTGAAATCAGTATGAAGTCTAGGGCTGGGGATATAGCTCAGTGGAATAAGCACTTGCCTAGCAAGCGCAGGGTCCTGAGTTCGATCCCCAGTACCGCAAAAAAAAAACAGTATGAAGTCTGCAGCAGTCCTAACTCACTGTGCTCTGCTCTCCCCCCCCCCCCCCCCCCCCCCCCCCCCCCCCCCCGCCCTTTCTCCTTTCTTTCCTTTTCCTATTGACTTGTTTGGAAAACTGGGTCTATTTACTGAACAAGTGCCCTACATTCGTTTGTTTCCTGAGGAGTCAAGTAACTTGCACCACTCAGCCCTGCATTCTTGTGTGTGCAACTTGGCCCTATTGCCGGATTTCATTCAAGTTCCACTTTTTTGTCCTAAGTTTTCATAGACGGTACTATGTGTTTCCAAATGCCTCCTCTGGGACATATACACATTTGTTTATCTTACTTTTAGTGATGCTCAGATCGATGCTTTGACATTTTAATGATCGTAGCCTGGATCTGTTCCGTGTATAGGATGATTTTTCTACCATTGCTTCTAGTTTATTAGGCAGAGCTCTCCCATGGGGAACTTTCCTTCATCAGAGTTGTTTGTTATCTGAAATAAAGGTCACACACACTATGTCTTTCCTTTCAATTTACAGCTTACAGAGTGAGTTTGTGTTACAGTTATATCCAGGGTTGTTCAATACGTTGTTTCTTTGGAGGGCTCTCTCACTGCCTCGCTTTTTTGTTATTATGAATTCATAGGTCTTAGACACAGTATTTGGTGTCCTCTTTTTCCTTCTTTTTCCTGCCTTCCCTGCTTTGCCTTCCTCCCTTGCTCCCGCCTCCATCCCCAAGGCTTTTCTTGCTGGCTTTCTGAGGGCCACTTTTTATCGCCTTTAGCCAATGGGAGCTGTTTGTTGGCTTCTGTATCTTTTGACTCATTATCCTTTGAAAGCCTTCTTGCTTCTTGGAACAAAACAGTGTAATATTATCTTGCATATTCGTTTTTCCAGACTTATAATTAGCCAAATAAGGTGTTCCTAGCTAGAGGGTTTTTTTTGGTACCAGGAATCAAATTCATGACCTCACGCTTGCCAGGCAGGCACTGTGCCACTGAGCTACATCCCCAGCCCTCCTAGACAGAGGTGTTATTATGAGCATCAAGTGCTCATTAATATTTTAGTTCTTACTATTTCTAGCACTTTTCAGTGTCCAAAGCTGATTTTTTCACCTTAGAATTGCCATTTTTTATTTATACTTATTTCTCTCCCCCTCCCCTCCTTTTATAAAGATATGATGTAGTTCACACTGGCCTTGAACTTACTGTGTAGCCCATACTATGTAGCCCACTGGCCTCGCACTTGTGGTGATCCTTTTGCCTCAGCCTCCTGAGTGCTGGGATTACAGGCATGCACCAAAATGCCCAGTACTTATTTCTCTTAAATAGAAAATATTGGATTTTAACATTATTAATATATATTAATGTGTATCAATATTATAACATATAATAATATTAGCATATGTAATAATGTGCACAGACATATATGAGAACATTACTTTGAAATTATCCTGTTTATATGTAATTTCAAAATTATTATATACATATGCAAACTGATGTTAATAATGCTAATATATTAAACCCACTAATATATTAATTAATACACTTTATGTTAGATAACACGTGAAACAATATTTAAGTATTACTTAATGCACGTAAGTGTATGATGTTTTCAAAGTAATACTATTAATATTACTAACTGACTACTAAATGAAATTAAAACCTTTGAAGTGCTGTTTTCCTTAGAATAAGCTATAGTCATTGGAAAATTTTTTTTGGTATGATGAGATCACAGACTTTATGTATATTAAGCTTTCTTGTTTCAGTTTGCTTTCAGCATTTACAAGTTGCATTTTTTCCTTGATTTCACTTTATTTTCAATTGCATAAAGTATTATTTTGGTTTATAAGATCAAAATAATTTTCTAGGTATATATAGAAAAAATTTAATTATCTTCTTTTTCCTATAGAAGTAACTATTTTTATTCATTCTTTTCCTTTAATGTTTCTTTTTATAAATAAGTGTGTATATACAGTTGTATTGCCTTTTAAAAATTATTTTAAAAATGAAAATATACTTCTTTTTTTAAACATAGTACTTTATGAAATGATACTTTTGTGTATTTTATGTTTATTTGTTTCAAAAGACTATTACAAAGGTTTTATAACACACATTGTAAAAATATATAATTTAGAAAAGCATTTGGCTTCCTTTAAGGAATATGCCTGTATTAGTCAGCTTCCTGTTGCTGGGACAAAAGACCTGAGATAAACAAGTTTAAAGGAGGTAGTGTTTCTTTTGGGCTGCAGTTTCAGAGATTTCAGGCCATGGTCACTGGTCCCCCGTTGTCTTTGAGCCTGTGGCAGCAGGACACATCATCCAGGAGTAAGTGCTGGAAGGAAGCTGTTCATTTCACGAAAGCCAGGAAGGAGAGACAGAGAGAAACAGAGAGACTCAGGTCCCAGTAGCCCCCACTGACGTAACTAACTCCTGCTAGGCCCAACTCCTAAAGGCTCTACCACCTCCCCATGTGAATGTTTTAGCTTTAAAGAAATATCCAATAGTTATGCAAGATGTTAACATTACAGGAAGTCTAATTGGCAGAAGAGTGTTCAGAAACTACTATCTTTGCAACTTTTCCATAAAGCTAAAGTTATGCTGAAGTATATTTTATTTAACATGCACACACAGCACACTAAGAAACAAAACTTAAATGAATTCAGTACAAAAAGACATGTAAAGAACATCAACAAATCAATGAAATAAATAACCTAATAGAACAAAATGAGTACATATCATCAGGCAAGTATGTACCGGTTTTGTCTACTAGATGGGCAAGAATGTGAAAGGTTAATGTTATCAAGTATTTGTTTTATGGTGAGAAAACAGAAGTTGATTTAGTTCTCTTAGAAGGCAACTTAGCAGTGCCAGTTAACTTTATTTATTTACTTACTTATTTTCATATAAGCATATCCTCCAGGACAGAAAATTCCTTCTTCAAAGTCTCACTTAGAGAAATACACATGTATCCAAAAAATACATGTAAGAATTGTCATTGTAACATTATAAAGGCAGAAATAATCTCAGAGAAACCACAATTCATCCCTATTACAAAGTGCCAAACAGCCATTTTCAAATGATGAGGTCAGTTTTCCGTTTGTCCTGATTACCAAGACAAAATATTAAGTGAAAAAATTCAGAATAAAAATATTCTTTATCATTTGATTGAAAACATAAGACCACATATTTCTATATATCTGTCCCCCCTTTCCTTACTTGTATTCTCATAAATAAATAAAAACACAGAAAGCAAACTGGAAAATAAACTTTGTAGTTAGGTTTAAAGAGGAGTAGTCCTGGATAATATTTGCTTTTCTTTTTTGTTTGTTTTGGTTTGGATTTTTGGTACTGGGGATGGAACTCAGGATCTTGTGCTTTCCAGACAGGCACTAATGCCACTGAGCTGTATCCCTGGCAGGGTCCTGGATAATAGGAATGGGAATGTGGTCCAATTAAATTAAAAAAATGTATTGATTGAATCTTTGACAGAAAGAATGTATGCTGGTGATACCTGTGAAATTAAGGTGGGAGGCAGTCTCCAAAGACATGGCCATGCATTAACAGCAGAGACCTAGTGTAGCAGAAAATGCCCCACCCCAGCCAGTATACCTCAGTTTGTTAGTTGCCCAGGTAATAGTTCTGGCTACAGTTCAGGTTGCCCCTGTCTCTTAGAAATGGCTGGTCACTGTGATGCACAGCTGGTCACTGTGATACACATTGTAGGAACTAATTCCCAAGGGACAAGCCATTCTGCCTCTGTACTTCCTGCTTGCTTATCTCATATGAGCCCTAGACCACCAGAGATCAGGGCCTGACATTTTGAGAATGATCCCAATCAATACCTGTTGATATAAGTGTGCTTCCAAATTCTGGGTGTTGTTTTGGTGTTTCTACTTGCTGTTGCATCTGATGTGTCAGCTGGGAAGAACAACATGCCACATCTTTGGTTACCAGTCATGGCCCTAGCAGACAGAGAAAGGACCTCTCCAGGTCCCAACAGGAAGGCACACCTTTGAGATTTCATGAGTCCCCTTGGAAATCTGGAGGAAGATTTCAGGGTCCCCACTCAAGTAGCTCTCACTGGATCCCAAAGGGAAGAGGATGAGATCTGTCTGCCTGTCTGCCTGATTCTGGTAAGACACTTGGGGGCAGCCCAGTTAGTTGGTTAGCCCTGTTCAGTCTGAGCGGAAGAAGAGCTTGATCAACCTTGTTAGTTAAGGCCGCCCCCAAGGGAAGAGGGGTTGGAATGTTTTAACCTCTGAGTGCTGGTTGAATGAATGCGTGAGTGAGTGGAAGGACAGTATAACCCACAGGCTGCTCCGTCTGTGCACCAAGACCCAGAATCACTGGTTGCGGTGGCTGATTGGGCCCTCCCCTGCGGTTCCATGGAGACTGACAAATGGCAGAGTGGAGGCCTTGAACCCTCCTTAGCTATGTCGCGCCCAAGTCCCCATGAGGGGTATGGCCAGGTAGGCATCTGAATGGGCTATCTCTCTGAGGGGCGCCCACCCTTTGCCTGGTGTGCCATCATTTAAGGGAATAGAAAACACATGTGGGAAGTCAGAGATGGGAATTAGTCAAAATCCATAATCACTGACTGCAGGAAAAAGGAATTTTACAGAGTTAAAATGAAATCAAATCACTCCCTGTGTCTCAAAGGAAAAGAAAAAAGAGGCCTATTCTTCCTGAGAATTCTGCCTTGGTGCCCTCATTAGCTGCCACAGTTGCTACCAACACCTACAGCTTTACTCTCTGCTCCTGACTTGTTTACTCCCAGCCAATTGAACTGGTTCCAGTTAGCCACTGCCTGCATTCAGCCACACAGGGGCCCCCACCAAGATGTGCCTGTCTTGGTCAGATGGCATCATCTAACACCCACCCAAGATGAGTGTCAACAATTCCTTCTGAGTTCCACATTTTGAGTGAGAAATAAATTGAACTGTCAACCATGACAAATGAGTTGTGCCCTATTGAGCCTAAGTATATAGGACTGACTAAGCTCTATCAAGTTGGGCCCCTGACAGCCTATGATTATTGTAAAAGTCAGGAACAAACCTGTGACTTTCCTGGTAGACAATGGAACAGAACGCTCTGCCTTCAGTTGCCAAAGAGGTAAAGAACTCTCCCACTATTTGGGGGGAGGCTCCAACAACAAATGTGACCAAGCCACCAGCACCTTTTCTCCGAGGTTTCTCTGTCCCTTCTAGCTCTGTCATGGTCCCCTGAGCAAACAGTAGAGACTGTCAAACTGCTAAAACACACCTCCCTTGCCTGTAAAGCCAGTTCAAAATCTATGAGCTGCCAGTGCCGCTACAATTGCCCTCCACATATGTTGCCTCAGTCTGCTGCGCCCCATAGCCTGTTGGTACACCTGTCCGGACCTAAACTGCCTTCTGCCTTTGATTGGTTCTTGTCAGCCAGCCTCTCTTCATAACTGAGCTGGATTCAACGTCTTAGAGGTTCAGAAACGTGTTCCTTCTTCAAAAGCACTTCTAACTAATGATACTTCCAAGATGCCTGCTGGAAAGACACAAAAGCTCTGTTGCAATATCTTACAGAAACTAGTTATAAGAAAAAAACCTCCACAAATTTCTTGGAGCTGCTGGCTTCTATAAAATATGGATCTTCTGGATCCTTGAATTTACAAAAACAATGATGTTTACTCAGACTGTCAGCCCCTGGGAGCACTCAGTGCCCTACCTATACAAATACTTGGATCCAGTTGTAAGGGCTGTCTCCGCCTTTGCCTCCATGCTTTAATAGCCATGCTCCTTTGGATCAAAAAAAAAAAAAAAACCCAAAAAACAAAAAAAACTGACAAGCTCGCTTTGGGCCAAGACCTAACTGTCCAGGTATCACACGCTGTGCTGGACCTAACTCAGTACCAAGGACTCTTATAGAACTCTGTGGCAATAAAACCACTTAATTTTGCCACATACCTGCTCACAGAGCTGTGCCCAACCAACCATGACTGCCTGGCACTGTCTGATAAACTGTTCTCCAGCTGATCAGACTGAAGAATGGACCCCCTGGCAGATGCTGAGTACATCCTGTCTGTGAATGGAAGTGTCTCTACTAGGAATGAAATCTGACAGGCTAATATGCTGTGATCATTTTGGTCAAAACTCTCCTTCAGGGATGATCTGCAGAACAAACTGCTTCCTGCTGCTGTTTGGAAATCTGCCACTAATGACACAGAATAATCCAGTCAAGGGGCCCAACCCCCCTCTGGGGATCCTATCGAAACATCAACCCCAGCCACCAGACCTACTCCCACCCTATGTTCTGCAAGCTCAAGCTGCTGCGCTGACGCCCGTACCCCTGCAGCCGGCTCAGGCTTCAGCATCTGTGTGGCCGGCCCTGACCTCCTATTCTCTACCTGTCCTGAGAAGACCATAAACGTTTGTAGGATCCTGCTGTAATAAATCATCCCTAGATATGCCTGACCCTTGAGCACTGGTAGCCATAATGGGCCTCCAGGTGTAGCAGAGATAGCTCAAAAACTAGGTTAAACAAAACTACATACAGCATACAGTCCACAAAGCTCTAGAAAAGTTAAAAAAACCAGCTTGTAACTCACACACATATAACTCAGGTACATATTAAATATCGCTAAAGTTTCAGCAATCCAACCTTAGAACCACTGAAAAATTTACCTGGACAGCTCCTCCAAGGCTCACTCTGAAGAGACAAAGCACTCAAAGCCCAGTTCTGTTCAGTCTGGACACTGACCTGTCCATGCACAGCTGGAGCCTGCGAGGACACAGTAAACAGGTTCACTCCATACCTAGTCCCCTTCATTTTTGTGTCTTTTCAGGCTGTTTACCCCAGTCCTTGATTCCCCGCCCCCTGCTAGCTCTGTTTTTTGCCTTAAACTTGACGGACAGTTGCTCCAAGAAAATAAAACAATAAATCAAACACTTGACCAAGATTTAATGACTGTCCAAGACACAGTGGACATGATCCTAGATCTGATAAACTCCTTCACTCCCTTGTGAGAGTCAGCTTTGGGGGAAACCCTATAACAAAGTAAACAAGCCAGAAACGCCTGGTGAAAAATCTTTCGGTCTTGTAGACTTTGGCTAGGGCCCATCCTAAAATCACTGCTGCTTCTAGCTGGGCCTTGTCTCAAAGGATTGCATCTAGTATGCCCAGCAAAAATTGGCAGAGAAATTAAAAGAGGGAGGAAATGTAACATAAACACCCCTCCCTCCCAGTGTCCTTAAGTTTGTTAATAGCCCAAGTAATAGTTGTTGTTCCTGTTCTGTTTGCTCCTTTTTTTTACCCCCTGGTACTGGGAATTGAACTCAGGACCTTGAACTTGCCAGACAGCCACTTACTCTGCTTGCTCCTGTCTCTTAGAAACAGCTGGTCACTATGATGCACATTGTATAAACCAATCCCCAAATAACAAGCTGTTCTGCCTCTGCTTCAGCAGAGATCAGGACCCGATATTCTGGGAATGATCCCTATCAGTGCCTATCAATGTAAATAGATCTACCGCCAAATCCTGGGTGTTTGTGTTTCTGCTTGCCGTTGCACCAGGTCCGGTAAGCAGCTCTTGTGAAGTTTTGTCACGAATGACAGAAGAATATGTAGAGGACAAAGGTGGACTTAGCACTGCCTACATAGTCAGGGACCCAGGGCAAACTGAAAATCACGACCCCTTGTTCAAAAAGCAGGAAAAAGTGCCACTAATGCTACATACAATAGAAAGTTTTTTCTTTTCTTCCACAGACTCCATCTTGTCATGTTTTATCTTTGTTACTTACGATGTAAGTAAAGAACAATTAGAAACGTGAATTACTGCTGTGAATCTTGCTGTTTATGTTGTGCAAAACCCATTTTAAATGCAAATCTCAGAGTATTTAATACAAGGGATCACTGAAATTCCACAATTCATACTTGTGGCTTGTCCCTGAAGGATTCTTCAGTCTGACCGGAAGACACAAACAGCCAGATGCAGAAAGGTTGCGAGGAGGGAGAAAGGTTCTCATCCCCAGGCACAGAACCAGCCCAGGGATCATTCCTGGGCCTGGTGAGCATGGAGATCCAAGATCATAGCCAGCACAGACCCTTGCAAGGCTGGGGTCCCACTTGTGCCTGTGCTAGGCCTGCTGGCTTGCCAGGACCTTCTTCCCCACAGCCTGAAATGCTCTGCTGAAAACAGTCTAGGGAAGTTGAGCCACAGGCCTGCTGCTGTAATCACAGCAGTCACCAAGGATCATTAAATCTCCATAGCTAAGGGACTGGTTCATGAATCTGGGCTGGGTCAGAGGCCCACCCTTACCCAGCACCAGACAGGAAGTGGTGCTGCCTGCCTGGGGCTTTTGTGGTGACAGAGATACTGTGGGTGCATACACTGGACCCAAGTCCTTGGTCAGATCCACAGTGGGGAAGAAGCAGTGGTGGGTTGGAAAGGACCAGCAGAAGCATCAGGAGCCATAGTGGCAGACAGCTCAGAACCCTGCCCATAAGGTGACAAGAGATCGGAACAGCAGAGGCCCTACACTGCTGGTACCTGCTCTGTTGACCCAGAGACCTTCACATACACAAATCTGAAAGTAAAATTGTTAAGATTGTAGACGGTGGCTGCAGACCATTAAGTGTCAAGGTCAGGTCCTTTCTGCACTGGTCACACCTCTGAAGCTAGCCAGGAAGTGTCCATGGTTTTTTGTTTCTGGGTTTAAAGTGGGAGACACTAGAGCAAGCTTGAGTTCCAAGAAGTAGAGTTCTTTGGCTAAAGGAAGGAGGACGTGACGAAGAGAGAGGACGCGGCTGAGAGGCCCAGGGGTCCACAGGTTTGCTGGTGTTTGGCAGGAAGGGAGTTTCCATTCCTTAGTCTCTGCTTCCTCTGTGGATTATGAGAAAAAAGTTTTGCTTGGGCTGGGGAGAGGGTCTTTGAGCAGCTACTAGGAGAGGTCACATGTTGCATAATAGTGGCTATCAAGAACAGAGGCCACACTGTTCAGAGGGGAGTCTGGGGCTGGTTTACCAGCCTGGCTGGCCCAGAGTTACTGATTTTGGGATTCTCTGAACTGCCTGTTTGCAGGATTCTCAGGAGTCAACAGAGTGAAAGCTGTTCTTGCCACAGTCACAGGAAGGGTGGTCTTAGAGGAAGAATTCCTTCTTTTTCTAAAATAAATACAATTTGACTGATTTTAGTGGGGTATTTTTATGTCTTTAAAAACAATGTGCAAGGCCTAGGTTTGATCCCCAGCACTGAACAAAGAAAAAGATCCCCAGCACTGATAAATAATTGCATTCTGTCTGTATTTTCTCATTGCAGTGAAATGTACATAATATGAAACTGGCCATTTTAACTCTTTTTAAGTGTGTAATTTATAATGTTTATTTTCAAATTAGGTAAGAAGTTGGTAGTCCTCTGTTGTTCTCCTGAAGAGTTTTTAACATTTTTACTGGTTTATGAAATCTAGAAATGTTACGAATCTTTAAAAGGTTCTTTCTCACTTAACGTTGTTGTATGACTTTATTGCAAGAGGAAAATCCTCAGGCAATTTATAGAATCTGTGGTATGGCATAGGAGTGAGATTAGGATTACTTATTTTTTATTGTTATAATACTGTGATAAAGTTCTCCTACTTCTAGTAGTTTGTATGTGTTCTCTTCTAGGACTTTATCAAGATTGTCTCATGTTCTACTGCCCGGCCCAAATACTTCCTCTTTGTATTTCATGTTTAAACTCACAGCGCCTATCAAAAATTACGTAAATATGGGTTTTAAAGGATTTTTTCTGCAGTGGAAATATAAATATACATATTTAAAATGTAGATGTTCTTAGTAGTTCTAGGATTCATAAAGATTTTACAAACATACTGATTCTTTCATTTTGAGCCGCAGACACGAAAAATCCCACAGGAAGTTGTCTTTGTAAGTGTTGTGGTTTTTTAGTTTCCTGTTCTGTTGAATTAGACAGAAATAAATCTGTAGAAGAAGAGAAATTAGTTAACCTTTATTATAAATCTAAACATTTACTTGTATTTCTTCACATTTCAGTGACCTAGAGAAATTATAACTATATTCATCCGTAAGCATTAACATTGTAGTATAATTTGAAGAACGCTTTTGTGTTCAGTGGATAAAGTCTTCACTGTCAAAGTGAAGGGTGATTCTGAGATTGTGCTTTATGCTTCCCACAACATATCAAAACACCTCTCGCAAAATAAGCTGTAGGAATGGAGAGAGGTTCTTAATTTTTGACCACAGTATTTCATCTTTATTCTTACAAATGACAAATTTCTTTTATATTTACCATTTAATAAGTGGTCTAAAAGGAGGGAACATATCTTAGTAACATCACCTAAACCTAGAGATGACAGCTACAAACCGAAGCTTCCCTTGGTTCTTTGGAGTAATCCAGATAACATAAAAACATATTTCAATTTAGATATTAAAATATCTACAATTTACATAGTAGTTTGCCACAACTCAGTTGAGATAGTCTAACTCAGCTTTAAAGTACCACTGAAAAATTTTAAAGGGATCCTGTAATTCAAAAATTATTTTTTTTCAAAGTGGAATGTTTTTGCTTGCCCTCATTTTTTAAACCACAGCAGAGGCGAAACTGTTTAAATTATGCTGGGGGGCTCTATGTCTGAGTGACAGCTGAGAACAAGGGACAGGCAGGCGGCAGTGCATTTGTAGCTGTCATCTCTAGGTTTAGGTGTTATTAAGATACTTTCCCTCCTTTTGGGGAAGTTATACAAACTGACCACTTACTAAATGGTAAAGAGAAAGAGAAAGGCCCCACAGCCACCTATTCAAAGAAAACCCACCTTCTGAAGCTTTTTTTAAAAATGGTGTTGGCTTGTTAGGAAACTTTGTGGCCATTCTTAAGAGAGTAAGTAACAAAAACTATCCATAAAGGAAACGATCACACATATGTATAACCTTAAAACAAAAAGGGCTTCAAGAAAGAAAGGAAAGAAGAATTAGGGTTTGATTTGCAAAATGCTCTTTTCTGGTTCTCATAGTTTCTAGTTCTCTGCAAAATACATGGTACTTTACTTTGAAACCTTCATCGATCTTTATGGGTCAAATGCAGATATTTTGTGGTTAGAATTGTTTAATGTATTCATTAAATGAAATATTCGAACTGTGGAGTTTTACAGTGAAAATCATTGCTTAAAATCTGGTTTTTAGGCCGTTTTTCATTTCTTGTGTGCGATCGTGGCATTATACAGTACTAGGTTCTCTGAAGATGTTATGCAGATGTCAATTACTAAAAATGTCTGACATTTGTGGAGAGCTTTACGTTTTACAAAGTGTGACGAGGCTGGGAATGGTTCCTGTGTGTTGTTTTACTGTTTATCAAGTTTATGTAGCGGCTGACTAAACTGGGTCGTGAACTGGGGGTCCTTTTTGCCTAGCGTGAGCTGGAGGGACAGGATTTAGATGCAGGGCAGACTGTCCCCTTCCCTGGCTAGGAATTTCAGCGATGTCGATGGCCAGAAATACACTTCCGAGATCTCAGGGCCTAGTGTAGGGTTGGCAGAGATGTTACCGTGCCTGGGGTGTCTCCCAGAGAGCTGGCCCTTAGCAGTGCCCAAGGCACGGAGAGCAACGTCCTGAGCTCCCCAGAGTGCTGCAGAGATAGATCAGTGCTTGAATGCACTCTGCACAAAAATGCACTCTGACTTCGAGAGTCAGCGACGCCCAGACGCCCGCGACAGCCGCAACCCCTGATGCGAGTCCAGCTCTGGAAACGACTGCAGGTATCTGCCAGGCCAGCCTTTCCTGCCACATTCCCGCGTGGGTGCTCCTGTCGTGGCTGGCCGAGGAGCAAGCCAAGTCTCTTTAGGGGGTCGAAAACGCTTTGGTGCAAAGGGACGCGAGGTCCTAGGGGAAATTCTGCCGGACCTTTGATTAAAAACAAACAGGAAGACTCGCGAGGCAGCGGAAACTGCCTTCAAGTTACTCCGGCTGCGGGGGTTCTTCCTTTCGCGCCTGGGGTCGGACCCCGGCCGGGCCCCGCCCCCCGCGCTCGCCCCGCCCCCCGCGCTCGCCCCCGCCCCCGCCCGGCCGGGCATGCTCAGTGGGCCGGGTTGGCAGGTTTGCGTGGCGGCTGGAGTTGCCGGCCCTGGCTCGGGCAGCCACCGACGCCGCGTCCTTTCGCGGCCGCGCGTTCCGGGGAAGTTACGTGCGGAGCCGGCTTCTGAGGAGACGCCAGGAGGCCTAGGCGCTGCGGAGCAGCGAGCAAGCGAGGCCGACTTGGTTGGGCTGGAGCGCTTTGGGAGGCCGAGCGGACGGCACACTCGGAAGGAGGCGCCGGCCGGGCGCGCCCCGCGGAGAGGACCCGGGCGGGGCGGGCGCTTCCCGGACTTTTGTCCGAGTTGAATCCCCTCCCCTGGGCCGGGCCTTTCCGGCCGCCCCCGCCCCTGCCCCGCTCGCTCCCGGGCGATGTTTATTCGGGCGGTGGCGTGAGGAGCGGGCGGGCCGGCGGCACGGAGTCTCGGGTCCGAGCAGCTACGCGCGGCGCCGGAGAGAGACAAGATGTCCGCCAGGGCCGCGGCCGCGAAGGTGAGTGCTCCGTGGCTGCCGGGCCGGGCCGGGCCGGGCCGAGCCGAGGCGGGGAGCGCGGCCGCCTGCCGGCGTCGGCCTGCGCCCCGCCCTCCAGCGCAGGCGGCGGCCAGGCGCCGGGCCCGGCTGGGGAGGGTCGCGGAGCCAGGCGTGGGCAGGTGCATCGCCGGCGGCGCGGGACTGTCCCGGTGCGGACGGGGACGCGCAACAGGTCCGCGCTGGGCGGCGGGGCGCGAGAGGGGCCCGGCGGGCGGCCGTGGCTGCTGCCCCGGGAGTGCCTGTCCCTGGTGAAACCCTGTAGTTTCGATCTGATGTCACCCGCTGCGGTATGCGCGCAGTAACGATAAGGCATTGGCACAGCCACGCTCGCAGCTTGTGAGAAGTGTAGATGTTTTGTTTTGTTTTGGAAACATGTTCTATTAAGATAACTTTGAACGAGTTAAGTTCTTAAAACTTTTTAATCATTTGAATTAAGCTTCCAAAAGTGATGAAAAGTGTTTCTGTATGTGGACAGTAGAATGAATGTAGACTACTAATTAGTAAACACCCGGGACACACAATAAAACTTTTCCTATTAGTTTCCCAAATGACTATTACGTTACTTTCTCAGTGCTTTGAAACTAGCTTGCGTGGTATATGAAAAAGCTGAGATTGCTAAAAACCAGTTTGCTCCTCCACTTTGGTATGTTTTAATCTTTTTCGTCATAAAATATTACTGTATGTGCTCTTTCAAACAGTAACAGCAATACAAGCGTGAAAAGGAAAACTCCCCCCTTTTAAAAGATTAATTCATTATTTAAAAGAATATCGAGGTACTTAAACAGGTGGCGATTTTACGTATTTATTTTTCTGCTTGAAATGTTTATTCATAATCTTTAGAAAAGGGTATAATACGCCCCCGAAGTTTCTGAACTCCAGCAGGACCTTGTTTTCTGTCTGGTGGAAGTTAGTCGTTAGTAGTGATACAGTAGAGCCTTTTCAAGAATATGGTATGTCTTATTTAAGAAAAAATTAGTATTTTTGGTCTAAAATTGAGGTACAATTTAAGATACCCTTTGATCCAGACATTTATGATAAAAAGGCAAAGTTTTGCTTTGTTTAAAAACTAAGCTGACATTATGTACTTTTTCTGGGGTTTTCTTTCCTAGGAGGAAAGGCTTTGTTTCTGTTTTAACAACGAATGTCACTTTGTTCCTGAAGTGTGATAATGCAAGACAGCATACCTTTAAAGGGTTATTTTAAGCTTGGAGAAAAATGTTTTCAGTGAACTGCCATACCAACATGAAATACTGTAAAAAGAGGAGTACTTTTGCTCCTGAGTTACAATATTGAGCGTTTATGGCACACTGCAAAGCTTCACTAAATGCACTGTAGAGACTTCACATGTTTGAGTGTTTCAGGAGGAGTCGAATGCTTTTAACACTGTATTACAGGGTCCACGAGTAAAGCCAGCCATAAACAGGTAAAACGAAATGATCATCAGTTGTTTCCCTAGGTCACGTGTAATTTTTGAGATGCTCAAAATGCTTACGAAGACTCAAGGTCTGTATTCAGTATTTACACGGTGCTTTTGTTTCTCCTACTGCTAAGTTAAAACAAAAAGAACGGGGCTGTAGCTCACTGGTAGAGCCCTAGGGAGAGGCCCCTGGTTCCTTCCTGAGAGTCACAAAAACCCCTTGTCTAAGCCAGTACTTCTGCTTCTGTGTTTTTCCTGTGCTAGGTAGTTTTTCATCCCACGAATATGAGGTAATCAAGATAATCATTGCCTTGTTGATCGACATTTAACTTGTTTCCAGGATTTGGGTGCTGTAATATCTTATATATACTTGTTTTTATCTATACACATACGCCAGATTCTTAACAATGAATTTGCTGAGTCAAAGAATGTGTGGATTTGGAATTCTGATACACACCACAGAACCTTTTCCTAAAAAGATCGCAGATAGGATTAAATAAAACAATTACTGGTGAGTTGCCTGCATGTAAATGAAGGACATAAAATCAGAGTGAGAGGTAAAATAATGTACCTTGTGGATGCAGAGTCGATATTGTAGAATTTATCAATTTCCCCCCGCTGTGTATCAGTGTAACAGAATTCCAAATAGAATTGCAGTGTGGAGTTGCGGAAGACTTGACATAAGATAAGTCTATTCGATAAATGAAATAGCCACAACATTTTAGGAAAATAAGTCCCTTGAAGAAAACTTAGTTATAAGTTCGGAGTAATTGAAAGTAGTGTATCAGTTCAGGAATGGAAAATGGAGCCAGAGTCCACAAACGTGTATTTCTGGGCTGTTGGAGATTCTGGTCAGTAGCACTTGATGCGTGTCAGTTGTTGATTGATGTGCCTTAATTCACTCATTTAATTCTTACAGCGATCCTGTGGAGTCAGCATTGTATCTAAACTTTTTAGATGAAGAAATTGAAACAGATGAAGTAACTTGGCTACATTCACTTACTCTTTCAAGAGGGAAAACTATGATTATAATAAATTAGCACTGTAGATTATTAGGGAAAGAATGGGTTATTCAGTAAATAGTGCTTGGTTTAGTTATCCACTGGTTTGAATTCTTTCTGCCTGACATGCCAAAAAAAACCCCTAAATGTTTGAAAAAGCAAATAAGTCATAACACTAAGAGATAATGTAGGTTACCTTATTTTTTAATATACTATACCTGGTTAGAAAGGGCTTCTCTGTGTGTCATCCAAAATACATAATGATTACTTTATGGGTGAGTATTTCTGAAAGTTAAGAACTACAGAAAAGCCTGGCATGGTGTTCACTGTAACCACAGCACTTGGGAGACTGGGGTAGGACGATCGCTGGGAGTTGGAGCCCAGCCTGGGTTACCTAGTGAGTTCAAGAACAGCCTGAACTACACAGTGAGACCCTGTCTCCCCTGCCCCAGCACCCAAAAAAGAACTGCAGAAAATAGCTAACCTAATGAACAAATCCAGTCAGTCCTTACAAATAGGGATTGTTTCTTGAGTAATTGTTACAGTGTAGTTTTAATTTTGGTACTTAATCAGTCCATGTTTGCTTCATACTGCTTTAACAGTAAGGTAAAAACTCACTGTGGTTTGTGAGAATTTACTGCATTTTGTCTAATCTTCATTGTAGTAATACTTACCTGAGTCTCCTTAGTTTGTGTAATGTTTTCCACTAGAAATTACTTTTGTAGTATTTTAGGCAATGGCTTTTAACTTGTTATGTTAGTGTGTTTGGCATTTTAAATGCCTGTGGTTAAAGCTTTAATTTATGTAGTTGGCTGGTAATTCTAACTACATTTTATGATTTTATTCAAAAACTCATTTTAGGATAAAACCTAATAAGACCATATTTTAAAAATTTATACAGTGCCTTTTCCTACCACTGATGTTTTTCATGTTTAGAACTTCCAAACTGAACTTTTATTTTGGATTTGAGGAATACTTGCTATCCACTGGTTGCTGTCAGTGATAGAAATCAGCCATCCCACACATAATTGAAGGCTTGAGACCAGTAATGCAATGTAGATAGTACTGTTTCTTGTTTGGTTTGAAGGAAAAAAAATTTACAGTAGTTTCCTGCCCAGTTCACTACCCCCTCCTGCCCAGTCCTGGAGACAGTGTTCTGGCTCTGCCTTTTACTTGTTCTTTAATCTTTTTTTTTCTATTTAGAGACCAAATGTAAACTTAGGATAGTTCTAAGAATAAACAGTGTAAATAAGCTATATCACAGTGCTGCAAAGGAAGATGACTTTCAGAAAACAATTTTGAAAAAAATATAATTTTGTTGAAAATTTTGGAAATGTAGTTCTGCCTGTTACCTAGCCTGGTTATGATAAAAGTCTAGTCTGCTCAGAGACCAGAAGCATTGCTGTAAAACTCAGTAGTATCACCATCTGGTCACGCATGCATTCAGGTACTCAGCACTGAGTCCAGCCTGAGCATCTAGTAGCTAAAGACAAGCTAGCGGAATGAGCAGTGAGCAGAATGAGCGCTTACTTTAGACCAAAGTTTTTGGTCAAATGTCAAATTTGAAAGATACTTTATATCTAGACTGACATTCCTGAAGTATTTGACTGGAACTTGCTTTGTACCTCTGAATTTTAAAAGACAATACTGTAAAAACTTATTAGTGTAACAACACTTAAATCTTTTTGACAGGCGTTAGTTTACCAAGTTTTAAAGTTAATCTAAATTTTGACATATTACAGAACAGTATTTCCTGTACAAACCAACAGTAAAAATAGGACTTTTTTTCTATCTCTGACCTAGAATGCTTCTTAATTTATTTATTGCAGAGAAGAGTGGCTTCAAGTTGCTTCTTTATGGGTTAGCCAGGTTGCTTTATTTCCACTCCTTCTTAAACAAATGAATTCTTAATAGTGAGAAGTATGTGGGGAGGTCATGGGAAGGGAGTTTTATTTTGCATCCTAAAACTGGATGAAAATATATGACTCTGAGCAATTGCCTGTACTTCCAAAGCACTGCTGTAGATTATGGGAAGACAAGTGATGTTAAACTTTGTACCATAAAACACACCATTTTGAAGTTTAATGGCCCTTATTATATAGTATGTAGTGTTCAATACAGAATCGTAGGTGGTCCTTACTTTTGGATGTATCAAAAGATTGGATTTTATTAGTTTGCCTTTTAGATGAACTTCAAATATGTAAGTCGGAACAAGCTAACTTGCGCTGTGGCAGAGTACTAGGAGGTGGGCTGACTGATGAATGAACTCCGTTATTCCAGCTAGCGTGCATAGAAAGGGTGAAGACGGAAGCCAAGCCTGTGCTGCCTTGCTGTCCATGGATACTAACTAGAAACGTAAGATTGGCATATGCGTGATTCAAGTAAAGACATTTTTTTTAACATTTACTGAGTTTTATTTTTTAAACAGTGTGGATTCCCAGGTGTCAAAAAGTTTTGTTTTTTTGTGTGTGGGGGTTTGTTTTGTTTTTATCTTGGTTGTGTTAGGAATTTTCACGCTTTTGGAATTGTCACTAGTATGTTTGCGGTTTGTGCTGACTGAATATTGCATATTAAACTTATGTTTAGCTCCTTTAATTCAACATGTAATTCTAAAATTGAGAAGGGCACTGGTAGTGACTAATTCTTGTTTTAAGTGTGTGTTTGAATTGCATCTGGATCCATCCAAGGAAGTGTTCTTTTGTGTGTGTGTGTGTGTGTGTGTGTGTGTGTGTGTGTGTATGGTTTGGTGCAAGAATCTCAGAGAGAAAGTTGGAGAAATTGGAAATTTATATAAAAGTTCTTGAATGTACTGATAGGGAAGATGGATACTATGCTGTTACTATTTACTTTTAGGGCTTAAATTGTGCAATATGTAACAGTGGATTTTTAAAACTTGTATCTTCAACAGATATTACATACCTATGTGTACTGAGTAGGTTCTGTCATAGGTGCTGCATGTGGAGCAGGGAACTAACTTACCTCTGTGCTGACTGACCTGGTTCATAGTGAGAGTAGACAGCAGCAAATAAAATGCCATGCGTAAGGATCAGTGCTAGAGTCTTAACAGGCCACTTCTGGGTCATCCTCTCCCCTCCCTAGAGGTCATATCTATCATATTTTCTATGGTGTTCATTTATAATTTTACCACCTAGTTATACAGTCCATCAACACTGGTTTTGCCTATTTCTGAATTTCGTAAAAACAGAATCTTCCAGTACTAGATACGGCTTGATTTTCTCAGCACTATGTTTGTAAGTGACCTATGTAGTGAATGGCAGTAGTTCATTAGTTTTGGTTGTACTCATATATAAACTTGATAGTCTTATGTGAGGATTTACTGACACATTGGCTTTGAAGAAAACAGTTTGAGTTAGATTTTCTGTAGATGAGTATTACATACATCTGTCCCAGCAATAATAATCGGGTTGGGTATTAGCCAGTCATTGGAATACTAACAATGGTGTAAAAGGTCAGAAGCTGCTTCTGGTGTTTTTTAGGATGTTTACCTTGAAAAGTCAACTTGGTTTTAATTTTGAGGACATTTTCTGACTAAATCTTAAATCTGTTATCTTAAAGTGTGTTTTAGTGGGCATCTACTTATTTATGAGCACACCACGAAAAGCCGTAATCAAGAGAAATATTTGTTTTGGACCAAACTAAGTAAAACTAAGCTTGCTTTTAAAAATATAATCGTAGGAAATCTTAACCAATAGTATCACATAAAGGAACTTCATAAAATTTATTTAGTGATTTGTTTTTAAATCATGATGAATATTGGACTAATTAAATAAAACTGTATACACCCATATTTTGATGTTTATCATTCAGAAAATCAAGACAGTGGCCATGGCAAGTAGGTTCCCATTGAGGTTGTAAATATGAGGAATATATGCCAATAATAAACAGTAGCCTGTCATGTTGAGTACTGACTCTGTGACAGATACTGAGCTAAGTGTTTTATGGATCCAATTTAATCTTCACAATTCTGTTGCACTACATTAGTCTCTTACACATGAAGGACTTGAGATTAAAAAGTTAGTCGCATCAGCTTACATAATTGTTATAACTCATACATGTACACATTTATATGTTCATGTGTTTTAATGAGTGTCAGGTAAGTGTGGGCTGGTGTTAAGTGAGTCTTAGGCCAGCCAAGCAGCATGAATCATGAAAGCCAGAAGAGAGGTACTATAGCAGTTGGGGAATACAATTGGGGTTAAAGGAAGCAGCTGTTCTGCTTTAGCTGATTGTTGCCTCGGAGGAAGACAGGCCAGATCTTCCAGTTTGTCAGAACAGGTTGTAACTCTGTATTTTTTTTTTAACATAAATTGCCCTGACTTAAATCTTTCCCGCTGACTTAGCTTTCATACCCCTTTTTGTGAAATGCAGTACAAATATATAAAAATACAGTAGATGTGTGTTAATGGATTATTACAAAATGAGCACCCAGGTAAACACCATCTCCCTGTCAGCAGGATAGCTCCTGTATGAAGAGAAACCCAGTAAAGTAAAAACTGAAGAAATTAACATTGAGTAAGCCTAAGTTTCTGTCAAGATACGAGTTTAGCATCTAGAATTAGTTAGAACCAGTAGCTGTTCTCTGTTAATAAAAAGCAAATGTAAAAATGCAAGCAATACTCACCTCAGGATAGCTGTGCATTCAGTACAGTGTCTGGCACGGTAAGGTTTTATGTTATGCTTTTTTAAAATACTTTAAGTACAGCCCATTTTATAAATACATCAGAACAGGCATATGGGCTTATGGTTGTATGTGTATGCACATGTGTATTTACATAAATTTATTTTTGACGGAAGTCAGTCTGTAGATTAGTAGTTTTGTCCAGCAAGATTTTTTTATAGTTTCAGAGAAGGTGGTTGGGTTCTTGAAATATTGTACTTATGAAAAATTAATTACTACGGCATTGAGATAGTCTTTAGCCTGATAGATTAGGCGATAGGTATTAAAGACTATTTCAAATTTAGTGTACCTGGTTAGTATGGTGAATGATTGATTAGCAAATTCTGTTGGGTTTTTAACCTGCTGGCATCTCAAATCTTTCCACTTGTTCATCTGCACATTCTACCGTTTATACCCTTTTCTGTCCCATACCTATGTGTGTCTTCCCTCCCCAACCACACTGTTGTTCTATGGTAGCCTGCTACAGAGCATCATGCCCCCTTTTTTCCCCCATATGATCTTTTGTTCTAAAATAATTTGTTAAAAATCCAAGTTGGATTAGTTTCTTCCCCACCCCTCTCTGTGTTCCTGCCCATTTATTCTTGCCCTAAGAATTCCTTTATTTACTAACTTTAGAAGTAAAAAAATCAAAATCTGTAATCAGTCGGTAAACTCCTAGTACATTATTTGGCCCCTGTAAGCCCCTGTAGCCTCGTTTTCCATCTTTTTCCTCCTTGCTCTCTCTTCTTAAACTGCATCTCCTCTTTTTAGTTCCTAGCTGGTACTGCATATCTTACCAATTGGAGTTGTTCTCATGTAGTGTTTTTCTTTCCTTCCTAGTGCTTATTTAAGCCTGTGATTATATTATTTAGTTGTGAAGCGTTTTGATCATCTCGTTCTCCCATTAGACCATAAGCTGTATGGTAAACAAGATCATATTAATTGTCTGGCTATTTTCAGACTTCAATGCAGTGTCTGCCACATACTAAACCCAAAAACATTTGAGTGAATGAGAGATACTCTTTCCTACCTCAAGATTCTTACTTGTGCTGTGTTCTCCACTTCTGTCCCTCATTCACTTAGCACTTGTCCCTCATTTTTTGTTTTCAAAACTTGTCCTGAGCCCAGAAAGTAGCTTAGAATTTTGTGCTTTAAGGAGCTGTGTGTACTGTCCCTCCACAGCACTTTTATCAACTTAAACTTAGTTGTCTGTTGGTTCTTTGATTACTATCTGGTGTCCCTTTTTATGTTAGGCCATCGTAAAACAAGCCTAGAAACTGAGAAAAGGTACTAGTATGTTTTCAATACTTGCCATATTTTTCTTTTCTGAAAGAGGAGGCATTTGCTGCAATTGGCAGCCTATGGGATTTTGCTTATTGTTACACTGCTGTAACAGCAGTGTTGTTAGGTCATTCATTTCTAGTCTATCAAGTTACCTGTGTTATTTTTTTATTAAGTAGAAAATTTCAAATCCTATAAAAATACACGAGTATAATGAATTCCATGTTAGTCTTCATCCAAGTACAGTTATGACTTTATGGCAGGTCTTGTTTCACCTATACTTCCTTTCATTATGTTCTCCCTTTTCCATTATTATTATTGTTATTTTTTGGTACCTGGATTTGAACACAGGACCTTACGCTTGTCAGACAGGTGCTTGTGCTGCTGAGCTATATCCTCGGCCCCCTATTCCATTATTTTAAAGCAAATGTTAGACCTGTTTTCATTTGTTAATATTTGAGTATGTGTTTCTAAATGCTAAGAACACTTTTGGAAAACAGTATAACTATATTATCATTATCATACTTGGAAAATAAAATCTTAAGTCAGTAGTTTAGTGTTTTCTAGTTGTCTTAAATGTCAGCTTTCCTTTTTAAATATCTTTTGAAAAATCAGGATCCAAATAATGCCATCTCATGATGATTGTTTGGCATGGCTTTTACATCTCTTAGACATACAAATTTCCCCATCTCTGCTTATTTCTCTTTACTTTTTCCTTTGCAATTTTATAGGTTGAAGAGGATTATTTGTCCCGTAGAATTTTTCACACTCTGGATTTTGATCCTTGCTTCCTTTTGGTGTTTACAGTGGTGTTCAGCTCTGTGCTTGGCCCTTCCATTTCCTATAAATTCATATTATTTTTCCATGCTAAGTCACTGAACTCTAGCCTATATATTTTTATACATGGAGCATATCAGTAGTCAGTTGTGGCTGTTAGTTGCCATATTACACACCACAGATCTAGAGCCTTGATCAGATTTGGATTTGGTTTATGTTTTTTATAAGACTAAATCGTAAGCCGTAGTCGATTCAGGAGAGTTTTGTTGTTACTTATAGGTGATATTAGCAGGCATGATCAGTGTGTAGATTCCTTTAAAAAACTTTTCATACATGATAGCAGTACATTATGTTCACATTCTTTGTGTGGAGTTGGCACATGTAGATACATCTTCATTACTTTTCAATCCCTTTTCCCTTCAGCCCTCCTCCCTCCATCTCTGATCCCCTTCCCATTTGAGAAAGATCTGTCTCCCTACTTCTGTTATCTTTAATTCACTAGGTGTTACAACATGATACTCAAATTGTATTCTTACTTCTTCATTTGTAAGCCAGAATATCTATAAAAAGAGAAACTTGCCTTCATCTACTAGTTACCCAGTGGTACTGTTTGTACAGGAAAGGTAGAAGAAATATGGTAAGTCCTCAACTGAAGAATATTGGAGTTGTGAACTTGCACATGTGTAGTGTGTAAGACTCACTTTGTTGGATGTGAATGAGTCTGACTCTGTGAACGTACTCCGGCAGCAGAACTCGTTCATAAGTTGGGGACTTACTGTACTTCCTCCCCTCGCTGTATGGATCCGTTTTTAAAAGTAACTGGAATGAGTTGTGCCAGTACTTGTCACTTTTTAAAATCGTGGAACAAATGATAGGTGGAAGCATTTTTATTTTATTCCACTGCATTACAACCCTTATTATCAGGGTACTTTAGTTTGAAATTTTCATCTCATAACCCGTAGAGGAAACAAATCATAGGTGTATACAGATTAATGGATTTTCAAAATAAGTATACATCTCTGCCCAGCAACTGGATCAAAACAAAACATTACTAATATCCCAGGAGTATCCCTTGACCTTTGTGCCCTTTCATTCACTACCACACCCAAGGGTATCCTTGCTCCAACTCCTGGCAGTATAGAGCACTTTTACCTGCTTTTTGGTTTTTAAAAACCACGCTTCTTTTCATGTTAAAAAATTCATATGTGCTCATTGTCAAATATGTTAAAAAGTACAACTCAAACCAATTTTCTTGCACGCATACAAATATGCTATTTTTTTAAACTGCCCATGGCCTTCACACTGGCTAGCCATATCCCCCTCTTCCCCCTCACCTTCTCTTTTTGAGAAAGGGTCTGGTGAATCCCTTAAATTGCCAAAGATAGACTCAAATTTGCCACCCTTCTGCTTCAGCTTCTCAGAATGTTGGATATCATGCATGTACCACCATTCCTAGCTGCTTTGTGTGTGTGTGTTTTTTCAAAATTACTGTCATCATGCTGCGTTTTCCCCATATACCTTTATAGCATTTTTCTTTAAACTTTTTACTTTGAAATACTGACTTACAGTCCAGTTAATGTTTTCTTCCCTGCCTCCATCGTCAGTGCTCATTTGTTAGGGTTCTTACTGCTTTTTGGATCTTCCCCCGTCTTTCTTGGTTTTACTGTTGTGAGATATGTGAGGGATGTGTCGTGAAACAGTACTGTGGTTCTAAGAATCAGAGCTGCACGAGAAGAGGTGCTCAGGGAAACGCCACTCTTAGCTTTGCTGTCCCCTTCTTTGTTCTCCTTTCTATCAGAAAAATTTTGAGAGGTCTTTATCTTCAGAAATTAGAAAATGCTACAACTAAAAATAGCTTCATTTTTGATAATTGGAAAGGATTCTGGATTTCAAACTTCCTGGAATATCTATAACTGTTCCTGATGGAACTTTCTCACTGTTGTGAGGCATGAGTGAAAAATAGGCGAATGTTGAAAAATTTATTGCAGTAAAAGACACACTACCATCAGTCCCCTCACAGTAATCCCCATCCCTTTAAACGTTCTTGTCCCTTCATTTTTGTCACTTCGTGAAGCACTTCTGGCAGTCATCTTTCATGCCTCTAGTTGCAGTGTCATGGCTACCTCGATAGCCTCAATCAATTAAAAAAAGACTACCTTTTGTGGTCGTTTTGACTTTGGGGAAGAACCAGAAGTTACCTGATGCGGACCTGGTAAATAAGGTGGGTGAGGATTCACCATAATGTTTTTATGGCCTGCCTTTTCTATTGGGTGGTACTAGATAGCAACATCCTTGGTCCTTTTGGTCACACCTTGTTAATGCCACTCAGGAGAGAGGACTTCCAGAACTGCTTCAGAAAGAAAAGGGAACTATGGGGCCAGCGTGAGGAGGAGTATTTTGAGTGGCAGTGTGTCTTTTACTGTATGTTTTGATCACACCTCATGCTGTACCTGTTATGGTAAGTTATTTAAACTGCTACTCATTTACTGTGGTTTTAGGACAGCAGCTCATTAACATAGCAGCTCATCTGTGAACTTAACATTTTTAGCAAAACTCCAGCTTCAATCAAAAATTTCGCACAGTAGTGTTTCTTTTACCTCCTAATAGTTCCTAATAAAGGCATCTGATAATTTGTTTTCTAAATTGTTAGTCAAGAGTGGATGCAGTGAAGTACAGTGTTTTAAAATTTGACTGTTGTTGAGTATAATGGAGTGTTGGATTGTAAGTTTATTTCTATTTAGATTTCTGTCCTGTACTTGCTGTACTCTTTGCGCTCCTCATGTTTTTGTTTTAGTTTTTTGTTTTCCTTTGAGACACGGTCTCATTGTTTAGTCCACACTGACCTTGCATTACCTCTGTAGCCCATACTGACCTCCAACTTGCCATCTTCCTGTCTCAGCCTTCTGAGTGCTAAAATTATAGGTGTGTGTCTCTGTTCCTAGGGTATTTTGAGAATTACCTTTCAGTGTTTAGTGCATTCTTGTATTTTCAAAGTTTGTTGAATCCCCGGGTCTGTAGCTGTTTCCATGATTTTAGATTAATATTTGCCTTTACGTTCATTTTTTTAAACTGCTTCTTGGGCATCTCAATTTTGAGAATTTAAAAGGCAGTCTTGAGTACAAATACAGTACATTTCCCTATCTTTCAACCCATACGCTCCTCTCTTTGTACTTGATTTTCATAATGAACAGAATTCATAATCAAGTTTGTAGTAGAAAGTTCATAGGGGCCAGGGCCCATCCTTGACTTCTCATTTAGTTCCTGACTCAGTCTCATCACATTAATGTCTTGATTTCTATTTTGGATGGAAAAAAGGCAACAACAACAAAAAACAACCAAAACCACTTGGAAACACAGGAAATTGGAAGTATTTTGATGTGACAGCTTTGCTCACAAAAGGAACCCAGCAAGAGCACCACTGTGTTCATCTCTTTATACTTGGTTTTCCTAAATGTAAGTTGTTAGGAAATTGTCCAGTGTGCTTTAAGAGATAGTACTAAAAAGTTTATTTTAGATAAATACTTTAATAACATTTAAGGGTCTAATAATGTGTAAACCTCACAGAAATTTTATTCTTTTATGATGTCAGATACAGTAAATGGATTTCAAATTGAGAGACTGTCAGACTTTCCATTTTGTGTGGGTGTGTTGTCGGAATGATGAATTTGCATGGCCTCCGTTGTTTTCACTTATTCTCGCTGGTAACTCCTCAAATTCCTGTAGTGTTTTTACCCCTAAAATATTAGTAGTCCACTGGGCAATCTTAGTTCTTTGGTTATTGGATCTTTTCTCTTGGTTTCAGTGCTGCCACCTCGTTGATTACTCTGAGGCTTTTATCTACTCTGGATAGCAGTATTCATCTGCATGTCTGTATATCCAACTGCGTCCTTCCCGTATCTCTGCTGTACTGATCTTTTCCTGCCTTTTCATTCAGCTGCCTGGTTCAGAAACTCAAGAATCATCTTTAACTTCTTGCCTCTAAACTTTTTCTTGTAAAGGAAAGTGTTCACAGTAAAAATGTAATGCTCCCTTAGTTTCTGTTGCTCTATATCAGAGGCTCTTGTTTCTTAGGTATTCTTCCAAAGGTCTCCCTGCCTCAATCCTGTCTTCCACATCAGTCTTCAGAAAGAATGCCGATTATATCATTGGATTATCTAAAATTTGTTAGCATCTCCCGATTGAGCTTAGCATCTCGGCATTACACAAGACCTGGTACCTTGCAACTTTTCATCCTTTCCCACAAATTCTACAACTCAGTTATATCAAAGCAAGCTGTGTTGTGGGTTCTTGCACCCTACTCTCTTTCCCTGTTTGATTTCTGGTTAGCCCTAAGGGATGGTGAAACTGCCTAGGATTAGGATCTGAAGTTTTGGCAGGAAGCCCTTTAGAGTTGGTGATCTGAGTAGTGCCTTTGCCAGCTGGATCTTAGAACAAAAGAAACCAAACAAACTCTTGGCAGTCTGAAGTACAGCTTTTTTGCATCTTCAGAAATTGTGATTCTAGTCAGTTGATGCTTAGAAATGTGTGCAGAACTAATCCAGTGATCATGAATTACAGTCACTTTTGGTGCCTGCAGTGCATCACTAATTATTGAATTTGTATACTGTTCATTGGAATTATAATCTAATAGAATTTTGGAGCTGGAAAGATCTTTTTACTTAATAATCTCATCCAGTTTCCTAATTTTACAGGTGAGGAGACCTAGTATTACATTTCTAGTTTATGATCAGTTTGAGCTCTGGTTTTGTTATTTCTGAGCTAGTTCATTTTTTACTTAATAGCATCTTTCAGTGGAATGAAACACTTTGTCTTTGATCTCCTACAAGCCTGTGTGTTCTGGGGATGAGACTTATGGTTTAACAGACAGTCCCTGTGCAGAGTGTGCTGTTATTCATTCTCTCAGTTCTTTTAAAGACAACTGATATGCAAACTTACAGTATAAATACACTTTAATAAATGACAGATGAGTATTACAAAACAGTGCAAAAGGGCTCACAGTGAAACTCTTAAGACTCCTGGTCCTCATTTCTCCTCTACTTCACAGGCTTGTATTTCTTAGGTGCTCTTCCAAAGTTAAACCAAATGTCCCTTTTCTGAAGCATCAAAATTGTCAACCATCAATGGCCATTTAAAAAATACAGTGCTCTTGGAAATAGTTTTAGTAAATGTAGGGGTACTAAAATCATGTTTTTAATTAATTTTAGCTTAACTTCTGACTGGTCTGCTAGAAGGAGTCCCCCCGCCCCCAAGGATTTTATTGTGATCATTTTCAAACCTATAATAAGGTTGAAAGAATTTTAAAATGGATTCCTGAATTCTGACCACTGAGATCCTATCACTGTGATTTTTATTATATTTGTGTCATCACACATCTGTATGTTTATCAATCTGTACATCCTCAGTTCAATCAGAACTCCTTATTAGGATTACCTAGTTATACAAACAGCCATAGATAGGCGTTATCTACTTTTGTTGCTGGATCAAGTGAGGGAAGGGTGAGAGGTGGAGAGGGATAACGTGGGTGATGGTTTAAACTGAGAATACAACTCTGTCTGTGTGTCTCTCCCTGGGTGAGTGGAAGAGCATAGAAATTCATTATGGATTAAGTTGATTTTCTGTGCTGGTCAAGAGGCTACCTCACCACTCCTTTTGATATTTCATGCTCTGTTACCTTCTTGTACATGTCTCCTTTCAGTAAATCAAGCTGATAAAACTGAGCTATATTGTCACCTTTTTGAAGAGGCCATTGAGTTAGTTGAGATGTATGCTTTACTAACCCCTGTGCCCAGAGAAAAGCTGTACTAATTTTGATGTGAAACGAGGACAGTTACATTTTAATTTTTTCTCCATAACTTGTACAAAAATAATTTTCATTTCTCTTGGAGATTATATGTTGAGACCTTAATGTATAGTTCTCATACTAGTGGTAGAATAAACAAACTTTTTAAACTTAGAAGTAAGACATAATTCCCTTAAACATTTGATTTTTTTTCTAAAAGCCAAATTAAAAGCAAGATACTATTTGAAATTTCAAGTAGGAGTGGAATTTGGTCAATGTAATTAAAAATGCACTGTCAGTTTATTCTGAGTAGAAAGGGACAAAAGCAGCAAAAAGAACACTTGATGGGAAAATGTCACCCACAGTCCCTTTATGTTGAAGATGACTAGTGGTAACGTTTTGTTTGTCCTTTTCAGCCTTTTTTTCCCTGCTCGTGTTTAAACAAAATTAGAATGGCAGTGTGCAAGGTGCTTCATAACCTGCTCTCCTTCCCTACCATTAAATGAACTAGGTGGTCGTTAGGACCATATGGAGGATGAGAGACTTTACCACTTGCAGTTGGACTGTTAGGAAAGGGATTAAAAAGGAAGAGAAACAGTGTTCTTGATTAGCGAAGTGGATCTAGGAAAGACTAGCTTAGCGCTATTATGCCAAACAGTCCTCCTAGCATCAGCTGAGATTGGACAGCCTGGCAATTATTCCTTATATTTTTGTTACATATATTTTAATGGAACTGTTGATATTTAGTAGATTTACTTATACCATCGGGTTCACACAGAGGGAGTTTTTAAAATTCATTGAATTCTGGTCAGTTTTTGTTAGAAAATAGCACAGCTTTATTTCTAGTGGAGGTCTCATTAAAGGGAGGTTTTGCTGAACCTGATTGGAAGATTGAAACAAAACGCTATTAAGGTTGGCAGGTCTTACCTGTAGGAGTGAACAGAGAGGTCCTTTCTCTCCTCTTATTCATCTGGCAGGAAAGTTAATCTAGTTGCTTTGAGTTTAGGGAAGCAGGCCTTCTTTATAGGGATTCATCTTCTAAAGTAACATTACTCTTCAATTAAAGTTGCTGTGGGAAAGGAGAAATGGGCCATGGCGCCTAGGTGGGCATATTCTGATGATGCTAATGGCAGCAGTGTAACAGAACACAGACCCCCTTGTGAAATAAGCATTTATAATGGTAGGTGACAAGGGACGTTCTAGGACTGCCATGCTCTACATTTTCCCCTTTTCCCCTGATCCTTTGATAACTCTGAACAATCTTTTTACAAATATATTTTAGGAGCCTCAGTTTTACTGTCAGAGACCGAATTACTTTAAACCTCTTAGAGCAGTTAACCATATTAAACTTTTTTTTATTTTGAATTTTTTAGTGCTTATCTTTTATATAATTTATTTTCCTCATGAGAAGTTTGTAACAGGTAAAACTGAACTACACTACAATTTGAGTAGGAATGTGTTGGAACTTGTACTGCTTTACTGCTTTATGATTCTTGGGAGAACTGGTTTTTTTGTTCATTTTTCTTGTTCCTTGTATAGATGTGTACATGTGTATGATATGTACAGTAGAAAAGCTATTGTTTATGCATGGTTATACATGAAGTTTGAGAAGGTAATTCTGCGCTAAAATGAAGCGGAACAGTAGTGTTTAATTATGAAATACTAAAACAGCCCTTGAACAGATCTGTCAGATGGTTTGATCTTTCTCCTATTTACATGTGCATTTGTAATAACTCAGTACAGGGGTATTTTACTTCTCTCTTTTGTACAACATGCAGTGTTTTTAAATGTTTGTACCGTTGTTCCAACTTTTACTCTGTACCTGATATTAAGTATAAAGTTGCTGAATTAGCTCAAATACCAGTTTCAACTGATATGAGACAAATACAGAGTAGCATCTGTTCAAATTAAGTTAAAACAAAGGAAGTTCCTGTGTGTAGTTTCCTGTCTCTTAAAAGCAAACCAGTAAACCTTCTATAATTATTAGGCTCCTGTCAGAGTATTTTTAATATTAATAGGATAAATTTTGGTTTGTGTTGCCTTGTTTGTTAGATTCTTGTTGCTTTATTAAAAACTTTTCTGACAAGGTGAAATGATTCGTTTTTCTTTTGCTTTGTCAGAGCACAGCAATGGAGGAAACCGCTATATGGGAACAACACACAGTGACGCTTCACAGGGTGAGTTTCTGCTGCAGTAAATAATCTGTGTTATAACTCAGGATACTGGCAGTTTTTGAAAACAATAGAGGAAAGCCAGATGTCAGGAAGCCAGAAGAAAGGGGAAAATCTTTCTATATTCTTTTGTTTAAAATTAGAGTTGCAATAAATTCCTCATTAAGGTCAAAAGTGAACATGATTACTATTTCATATATCCTTTTGGTTATTACTTGTATATCTGTTATTTTTATTCCTGACTTGAATATAAAGTGATCTGCTTATAATTTTGAATGACCAGTTAAGACGGTACATTAATATAAAGTGCAGATTGTTTCAACTCTCCTGGGTGTATATATTTGTTTTGTAGGCTTGAGATTTAAAGTAAACCAGGCTGTGTACACATTAAAATCTTGACAGATACAGTACTTGTTCATTTGAAATATGTAGCCCCTAAGCTATTGCTTAAATAGTTATAAGTGGCTGAAGATATGTAGTAGGAGATGTGTAGGAGTACGAACTGTGTGTCTGAAGATCTGAATCCTAGTTTTGCCTAGTTCTTACCTCTGCTGTAAAGTCTTGCTTTTTCACATGTTTAGGAGATGAATTCATACTTCACCAGTATGAATTCACTTTATAACCTAAGTCCCTCCCAAAATTCTCCTCTTTCTTCCTCTTCCAGAGGAGAGCTGACTCTTAAAGAATATATAGAAAGAGAATATTTACATACAGTGCTAAGTATAAGTGCTTTACATTATTTCTAATAGCTGTATTTAGTTGTATTATTAGGAAGTTGGAAAGGAGAAAAATCATGCTCCTGGGCCCTGCCCCTTGATAACATCACGAAGGTTGGAATCAGCACATAGTACATAATGGGTAAACTATTCAAAAATAATGATTTTAGTTTTTGTGTCCCACTAAATGGTAAAGAAAACCATTCAATAATACTTTTAATTTATGAAGTTGAAAGTGTTCTCTTGTGCTGATAGGTAGCATATTTAAGTCAGATATATATGATTAATATTAAATAATATCATATCTTACAACTATTGAATGCACATATAATGGTTTGGAATCACTTTAACACATACATATTTATTTTTCTTAATGTCTTTGTTGCTTTTATCGATATAATTCATATAGTAAAATTCATCCTAGTACCCAATTCTGAGTTTTGGCAAAGACAGTCATGTAACCAACACCGTAGTTAAGATATAGAATATCTCCCTCACCTTAATTCTCTTATTCAACTTTGCCTTGCACATATTTATAGTCAACTCTGTCCTCACACCCCTGACACTTGAACCCTAATCTGTTTTCTGTTCTTATACTTTGGCCTTTTCCAGAATGTCATATAGTATGTAGCTTTTTGAGACTTACAATTTGTGTTTTTACTAGTGCATTTGCGATTTCTCCATGATGTTGCTTGTATTGGTGATTATTCCGTGCTTGTTGCTGAATAGTATTGCATTGTATGAATGTGTAATTCATTCATTCTCCGGTCATATGATACATTCAGGTTGTTAAAGTTTTGTTGATTATGAATAAGTCTTCTTTCATAATCTTCTTGGGTACATAGGAATGGAATGGCTGTGTATGGTAATTGTTTAATTTTATAGGAAACTAGCAAACTGCCGCCTTGCTGTCCCATCAGTATCGTGTAAGAGCGGTGCTTGCTCAGTATTCTCAGCAACACTTTATGATGTCAGGTTTTTTTCCCCTGAATTTCCATTGTTCCAGTATATGTATAGTGGTATCTCTGTAGTTTTAGTTTGCATTTCTCTACAACCTAACAGTGTTAAGCATCTCTTGAACTGTGTATCACCCACCTACCTTCTTTGGTAAAATATGTTCAAATCTTTTGCCAGTTTTAAATTAGATTACTTAACTAACATCAGAAACAATGATTTTCAAACCTTTTCTCTCATGACGTGGATTGCCGTTTCACCACTAACAGTTGTTCCCATTGCTGCACAGAAGTAGGAGTTTTGAGAGTTCTTTATATATTCTCGATTAGGGATGGCAAACCTTTTAGAGCTCTCAGTGATGCAGATACCTTGCTGCAGCACACGTACCGTAGGTGTGTCACCACTGTTCTAGATATGGGATCTTTATTGGGTATTGCTTTGCAAATATTCTTTCCCATGAGGTGGTTTACATTTTCCTTTTTTCCACAGTATCTTGTGGAGTACAAGCTTTAAATTTTGATGAAGTTCAGTTTCTTAATTTTTGTTATCAGTCATGCTTTTGGTTTTATCTGAGAAGCCTTTGCCAAACCTAAGATAACAATTTTTTTCCTGTATTTTTTTGTAGTTGTATTGTGAGTTAAATTTTGTATGTACTATAAGATACAGACAGGATTTTTTATATGAATATCTGATATTTTGAGCAGTATTTTGTAAATGAAAAGATTATCCTTTTTATATTTAATTGCCTTTCCACCTTGGTCAAAAATCTATTGACCATATAGATACACAGATATACAGCTTTCTTTCTTTCTTTTTTTAAAATTTGAAATAGGGTCTCACTATATAGGTCAGTTCAGGCTGGCCTTGAACTCATTATGTAGCCTAAGCTGCCCTGGAACTCAGCAGTCCTCCTGCCTGGGATTGAGTGCTGGGTTTACAGTGATACACCACCATGCCTAGCATATATACTTCTGTTTTTAAGCTCTTCAGATTTTCCTGTTGATCTGTATGTCTACCTTTGACCACTTACTTCTGCCTTGATTATTATAGCTTTATACTAAAAGTACAGAAATCAGGAAGTACAAATCTTCCAAATTTAGGCAAGTTTTGCTTTGTACACATGCACATACGCGTTTGTTTGTTTGGTACTGGGAATCAAACTCAGGAACCTTGTGCTTGCCAGGCAGGCACTGTGCCACTGAGCAATATCCCCAGCCCTGTTTTGGTTAATTTTTAAAATTTATTTTTGAGATGGGTTCTTTGCTGTGTTGTCCATGTTGGACTTGACTTGGGCTATAGGTGTGTGTCATTGCACCTAACTTCTATATAAACTTTAGGGTAAGCTCGTCAGTTTTTACTTCACTGCTCTGCCCACCTCGAGATTTTCATTGGGATTGCATTGAGTCTGTGTAGATTAATTAGGGAGAATTAACATCTTAACAATAGTGAGTTTTCTAAACATGGCTGTGTGCCCATTCTCTGATTTCTTTCATTACTGTTTTTTAGATTTGGAAATTAGGTGTATATTTATTTATTTATTTTATTTTTATTTTTATTTTTTAAGGAAGAAAGGTTTATTTATTTATTTTTTTTAAATTTTATTTTAAAGACAAAAGAATGGAGACATATGAACCAGAAAAGCCATAAACAATACAGAAAATACAAAGTTATACAGAATATAGTAGGGAATTAGAACTGGATGTTGTATTACATAGTTATCTTCACATTAGTTAACACAAAAACTTTAAAGGAAATACCAAATTATACATAACATAGTAGGGAATTTGCACTGGATGCTGTATAATATAAAGTTATCTTCATTTCTGCTAATACAAAAACGACTGAGGAAATACAGAATTATAGAGAACATAGAAGGGAATTAGCTCTGGATGCTGTCCTACATAATGTTACCTTCATCTTTGTTACTCAGGTTACACAGATGATGGCCCTTTTGATCATTTCGTTTTTTCT